>QKWP01000038.1:629556-649529 GCA_003550325.1 Gigaspora rosea
TTTTTTTTTTTTTTTTTTTTTTTTTTTTTTTTTTTTTTAGGGAGTGAAATTTTTTTTTTGAGAGCAAAATTTTTTTGACAGCCCAAAAGTGGGGTCATGTGACCACAATGCTGCATTCTAATTGGGTTAAATTAAAATCATATATGTTCACATTTTTACATTTATTAATAAATTGTCAATTTTTAAAAGGCTACTGCTCTACCAGTTTAGCTTTAAATTAAAGTTTAAATCACAAGTTTTATTCTTTAGGACATAAAGAACAAAACTTGTAGATTAGTTTTACATTTTATAAATTTTTAAAAGAGGAGTAATATTTTTTGTAAAGCTATTTTTTATGGAGAGTAAAGCTGTGGGCACTATATAAACCTTACTATTTTGGCAATACAAAATATATAATTCACTAATGCATATTAATAAAATTATCTATATCTCGATTAATTTCAAATATACAATATATATATAACCAGTTCTGAAAAAGACTGGTTCAGGGCCAGTCTTTTCAATAGTCTCACAGTTATCAGTTCTAGTTTGTGACTAGTCTTGGACCAGTCCTTGTAAACAAACTGTGATATTCATATCACCTAATCAAATTTTTTGATTAGGTGTAATACAGATTATAAAATATTTGTTACATCTGATAGTAAGTAATTACATCAATAAGATTTATTTATTAAGGACTGTTTTGGGATCACAAATGGACCAAAACCAGGACTGAAAAAACTTTAATAATGGTCTTGAAACAGACTGGACTTGACTGGTGCATTTCTATGCATAATTATTAGAAGTCTATTTGTTAAATTTAAAGATACAAAGTGTGCATACTAATAAAAAAAATTTTTTAAATTATAGTTATGAACTATACCAAATCTATTATGATATAATTATACAAATGATTATAATTACAGATTTAATAATATTATTATAACTGATCATCTTATTTTAAATTTTTTTATAGTTTGGCTATAGTTTTTTGAATATAGCAAGGTGTACATAGATCATTTTTCATATGATCTATATAGTATATTAAATTTTTATATAGTAAATAAAAAAATACTTCTGATAAAACTTTTTAATATCTTAACCAATTGGTATTAAATTTATATAATATATAGTTTAATCTAGTTTGTTTCTAATGTAAAGTTGCGCAATATGTATTGCTTTAAAAACAATTAACTTCACATATAATTAAAATCTCTGGTTGCTATATATTTTTCTGATTAGTACAAAGAATTGCTAATTCTAATTGGTCAAATCATGTAATATTTACATTATATCATATGTTATTGTTACAAAAAGTTGATCTACATTCTATTTTATATGAATTTAGAAATGTTGGCACCCTATTCTTAAAAATAGCAAAGTGTAATTGTATTATAGTATTAGTCAACTAATATAAAATATTAATTATGACCAAATATTGTTATTTTTGGCTACTATATAAAATGTTGTAAATAATTTTTCTATCAAGATCACATTTCAGATCTCATTTTTAGATCTAATCCAATCAAAAATATTCATACAAACCCAAAATTAAATAATATAAATGCTTTTGTATTATATATATATAGTTGAACCTCTCTATAGCCAAGTCTTTTGCACCTTATTTTGGAGATTGTATAGAGGTGTAACTATAAATAAAATACCTCATTATGGTCATGTGACCAAAGGCCAATAAGTAATATATTTGCACATATTTGAAATAATATTAAAAAATTTAATTTGTGTTTGATTCAATGAGGCGATTCAATCATCCAAATTTAATTACAAAATGCTAAGTTTATTAAGGATTTTTCACTCAGATGTTTAAATTTAATCAATTCTTAAACATGTAAAGTAATATAAATCCTTAACAATATCAGGAGTGTGTAATACAATTTTAATGATTTTGGGCTCATTAGAATGTCTCATTAAAATAAACATTTTAGCAGTTGTTTAATCCAAATTGGGTTATTGGATCAAAAGTTATTGCTATCAAACCTTTAAGAAGCTTTAATAAATAATTTTAAATATGCATGAATATAAATATTGGCTAATCAGATTTTATAATCTGTATTTAGTTAAAAATTGGTGCCTATAATAAGGTTTTTTATTAATAAAATTGTTAAAAAATTAAATTTTTTTTTTACCCTGGGTCAGATAGCGCAGTGGTTAGCGCTCCGGGGTCATATTCGCAAGGTCACCAGTTCGAGTCTAGTGGATGACAAAACCGTGTTGGGATCACGAATAGCAAAAGATCTATGATGAGGCGTCAAACATCTCCACCATTTCTGGATATAGTACTACAATGACAATGAGTTGCGTGATATAGCCACAGGGTCATGCGACGTCAGAAAAGGAAAAAATCTGACAAGAAACGTCATAAACATAAGGACCATCCACTATAAAAAGGAACAAGACAAACGTGCATAAAGACAGGGTAGGGTTACTAACCGAATTAGGAAACAAGATCTAGGAAAAGTCCCACAAGGAAAACCTGACCTGATCCAAAATCAGAAAGGAGGACCTGGGGTAGACGAAAAATGGACCTATACAAGCATATCAGCGGGTAAACTAACTTCTTAAAGTTGATCTAAGAAGCCTTCGGGTGGGGCGCACCGAATGACGGTCCAGCTGAAGTCGGCCAGGAAAACCGGACGAAGGGGGAGTAGGTTAGATAGACTTCGTAGAACAGAAATAAATATAGAAATTAGATATGTAATAAAAATATAGGGGCCTGTTGGGTCTCTATGACCAATAACCTTAATAAAGAGCGCCAACAGCACCCTTGGGTATACTACCAAGGAAATTTAAAAAAAAAAAATTAAATTTTTATAGTGATATTAATTATAAGTAATTTGTGACTATAATAAGGTTTTTTTTTTTAAAATGTTAAGGTAAGACCTTGCTTTTATCTTATAATAAGGTTTTTACTATTGTTGACCTATAGAAATTACTATAAAACACAAAATCAACTATAACTTTTGATCCACAGATCCAAATTGAATGAAACAACCACCATTCGATTCAGCTCATTGGGACAGTTCTAATGAGCTATAGATTATCCCGATATAATTACCAGATGACAAGATCGGAACCAATAAACAATCATATAGGATCTGCAATTTGATTGGCTAGACGATCTCTGCGCGAAAGTTGTCAGATCTGTCAGATCTAACAGATGTCATATTTATAGCATATATTCTAGATATTTTATTTATTATACATATATTATTTATTTCATATATTACATTTCTATTACATATACTATATATTTTATTAATAATAGTTGTAGCATATATTACACATATAGTAGATATAGTTTGTTACATTTGTGAAAAATCAAAATGTATAAAAGCAGCCGATGTGGACCCCAAGTTCAATATTGAGTCTTCATACTCTTTCACTAATAAATACATTTATTTAATATATAAATTAAACAATTATTAGTATCCTCATATACTTCTAATTGTAGCCTCTTTCGTAATTGCAAATTGTCTTAAATCTTTTTTGTTAAGTTTTATTAAAAAACGCCTTCCAACTTAGATATATCACAGTAACAAAGTGAGGTTACATGAAGTGTTCACTGTCTAAGATTGCTCTAGTTACCTATTATCTTTGAAAAAGTGGATATAGGCTAATACTATATTTAAGTCTATTGCACAAAATTGTGTGCTTAAATATATCATAACAAAAATTTTTAACTTTGAAAAAAAGTGACCCGGCCAGGTTATGAGAACCAATTTTATTAGTTGTATGGCCTTATACACTAGGGCTCCTATCAGATCGGACCGAACCGGACTTTTGTCAAGTTTGAATCCGGTTCGATTTTCGAACCGAACTCGAACTTTTTGTTTCGAACTTTTTAGTCAAGTTCAAGTTCGGTCCGGGTTCGGTCCGAAGTTTGTCAAACTAGTTTGAAATCCGAATTAGTGATATGAATCGAAAATCGATTAATCGATTAGTTGCGACGAATGATATTGCATGATCGATTTATATAATTTACCGGTAAGTTTTATTTATTTTATTATATTATATTATAATAGTTTTATGTACAGTATTTATTATATCATAGTTATTTAATTATTGTATCATATTTATGTGCGTAATATACATAGTATAAAATGTTTCTAGTAACGAATATCATTGCTTACCACTAATTCTGTCCAAAACCTTACCCTAACCTATAACCCGTGTCCGTATCCTTACTCTAACCTTAACCCGCAACCCTAACCTTAAAATTCAACTACCCGATCGCAGCCTCCTAATAAAACCCACCCAATAAAACTATATAACCAAAACCAAGACACCCTAACCCTAAACGCGAAGAAATTCAAAAACCCTAACCCCAACTAACAGCAAAAACGATGAATCCAACAATAAAAATGCTGTACTACGGCGACCACCAACAATAACACGAAATCAACAATGCTAAGTTTTCCACACTCCAATAACGGCAGCGATAGCTACGAAAGTAATTCACCATCTAATAACGCTGATACCACAATTAAAGCGTTTTTATCACTCCAAGAACGATGATGCCAACGACGAGAGCATTATGTAATGGCATCAAAAAGGTGTTAGTAAAAGCAAAACAATCAAAATAAAAACAAAAGAGGAAAACATACGAACCTAGCATATCCAAAGAACGGCGAAGAATGGTGGCCACAAAACAGTTCTCAAGACCGACCTAACAAAAAAATGAAAAACGTTAGTAATGCATTCACAAGACAAAAGCAACAACGAAAAAAATAAAACCATACGTCCCGGACTTGCAAGACATGCATCCCAAGAAAGTTCAAAAACACCCTAAAGGACCTAGAAACAAGAAAAAAAAAAGCGTTAGTAACGCGTTCAGAAGCAAGAAAAAAAACAAGAACAACGTATCTACAAAATCATACTCTCCAGAATTTTCAAACAAACGCCTAACAGGTTCCAAGAAGCCTAGCAATCCTTAAAAAAAAGAAACAAGTGTTAGTAACACATTCACGAATCGAAAAAGCAAGACAAAAAAATTAAAGCATACGCCCCAAATACCAAGACAATTGCCCACAATTTTCATGAACGTCCTAGAAAAAAAAAAGAACTGTCAGTATGTATTCATGAACAAGAAATCAAGAACAATACTCTAACCTCCTACCTTGTCATTAGCCAACATTGTCGTGAAATGACGCGCCAGCAACAAAACTAGGAGTAAGGCTGTCATTGCCAACATACAAGAAACGACACCTAAACGACGTACTCGATAAAGACACAAATTCCCACCAACAGCCAACAACAATGGCGACACACAATTCGCCAAGACACCAATAACGAAACGAAACTATGGCACCAATTCCAAACGACGGCTCCGGTAACGACGACGACACCAACTCAAGTGAAGTGTCACAAAAAAAAAATATATTAATAACTAAACGCGTTGAAACAAAAAAATTAAAAAAAAATTCAACTGATTCAATCGGTTGATAATCACTATTTATACCCCGTGATTAGGGGTGCATCACAGTGCATGGTGCACCAAATTAAAATTTCCTTAAAAATTTTATATATATAATATATATATAAAATAAAATTTTAATTTTTTCAAAAAAGGCACCCGGCCGGGTTACGAGAAACAATTATATTTGTTTGCACGGCCTAACTAATCGATTATGATTTTTTGCCCGATTCGTAACACTAATCCGAATACTAGTATAAATATTCGAACTTCAAACTAGTTTGACAAACTTCGGACCGAACCGAACCGAACTCTTAACTGAGTTTGAGTCTGGTTCGAAGTTTGAAACTAGCAAAATTTAGAGTTCGAGTTCGGTTCGATCCCGGATCGGATCCGAACCGGACCGAACCCGAACCGAACATAGGAGCACTATTATACACTGTTTTTTTAACCTATTTTTTTATAGAAAAACCAACTTGATCCTGTGTTTTATATTCCTTTCAAAGCCTTCACCTCTCTTTTATAGTAAACAATTTAATATGATTACAGATACTTTCAAGAAAATTTTTATAATTAAATAATTATAGACCAGAAATTTTCAATATAGACAATAAACAAATCTAAAATATGGGCATATTTAAGCAAAAATTTAGAAAAGTCAAGAAAATTATAAAGCACAAAAATTTATCTTAGAAAAATTTTTATATTTACAATATGTATCAACAAAACTATAAAAAATATGTATTATATAAAATATAATTTTGTATAGACTTATTATATAATTTTCTAATATGTTATATGTTTGACTTTGTATAGCCAACTAGTAATTTTTGTAAGTTACTTGTTTATTTGTATAACAAAGATCAAGTTAGATCTTTATTTTGTATAAGAATATTTTATATACTCTTAAAAATAGTTAAAATAAATACATAATTACATATGATTTAAAGTACAAATTTTTATTTTGAAAAAAGTAAGTAGATTTAAATTCATAAATTTATTATTTTTTTTTATATTAAAGTTCCTGCTATAGGTAATAAGTTTTTTTATTCAAGTATGTGGATCAAAAGAACCTTTACAAGTACCTGATATTTGTTACATAAATAAGAATACAACTAGCCACATGTACAACTTTTGGTTGTCTAATTTAAATAGTTTACCCAAAGGTTCTATACTAGCTACTATACCTGCAACCCAACTAGGAAATTGCCTATTTAAACTCTCTAGTTCAAGCTTTGTCTACCAATTCTACTTGTATTACCAGTACTGTTCTCTAATATATTAGTCAGTCAAGGTCAGTTCTGGATACTAACTATATCTCCTTAGGATTAGTTTATTCTTACAGGAACTTGGTAGATTAGTTTCTGTCCCATACAGGTATTATCTATACTTCGATAACTTATGCATTTACTAAGACCAACACTTGCAGTTAGTGAATACTCTGCAACCACTACCATTACCTACTTTTAACCTTGTAATATTCGCTCTAACCCTAGTATCCACCATCACTATCACCTTCCTACCAAACTTCCAATCCAGTTAGCCCAGAAGGGTCAATTTATCTAACATTAGATGCTTTATAGTTTTTCTTTACCTGGTATCTACTTCTAAAATATAGGTCCTTTTCTTTTAGTGCGATTTAGTGGCCAGGTTGGTGGACCCTCTTCTTTAAAGGTCTTGTTGTTTGTTCTCTAGCTCAAGTTTCCAGTACTCCTGTTTTGGTAGCACTATCAAAAATCTTTGTTACCTCTTTGCTCGGAACTTGCCAAATAGGTTGCTGTTTCTCCAGTTCCTTGAATTTGTTTGTGTAAACATACACAACTATGCATGAAAGCTTCTATTCAAAATAGTATACCAAGGCTACAGGTAATATACCCAACTGATTAATGAGAAGCAGTTACTAAAATATAGGTCTATTTTTTCAAAATATTGCTAGTAGGATTTGAACCCTAGACCTGCCACTTGGTGTAACAACTTACCAACTTTCCTAAGTCACTATATCTAATTCATAAATTTATCAAAAGTTACAAATAGAAATTTGTATATAAAAATTTATTGTAATTTTGTTTTGTGCAGGACCTTAAAACATTTATATGAATCAGATTAGAGAATATAGACAAATTTGTAACTATAATAAGTTTTTTACTATATTTAAGTTTATTATACAATATTTGGTACTTTTGACTATATGGAGTGTAACTATACGAAGAGAACTATAGTAGTATTAGTTAATTAAAATTGCTTAAAATAATTATATAAAATTTAAAATAATAATATTAAAAATATAAAAATTTTATTTTATAATAATTTTTTTTATTTTATAACTGAGACCTTGCTATTTTTCATTTATTAAGTTTAATATTATTATATACAAAAAAGAAGAGTTTAGAATAATATATTACTAACTTTTATAGAAAAAAGAAGCTCAGGCTTTATAATAGCCTTCTACTACCATCAATCTTTACTCGAGACCTAGGTGTTAGCTAAACAAAATTATTTTACAATAACTTGTATTTATCAGACTTACAAAATAAAAATTGTAAGATAAAAGCAAGGTCTCACTTTAACATTTAAAAAAAAATAAAAAAAATAAAAAAAAATAAAAATTGTTAATATCAATAACCTTGTTCCATCTAACTGGCCCAGGTTGTAGTATGTTAAACGAAATGCAGTTATATAGACCAGACTGTTTAAAATAGAACTTCTAGAATTTTCGTTTAGTGGATTCATCATAAGTCTTGCACATCCTTCCATGTTACTTGTTTCCAAGCACACTCATGATGATTGTATCCAATACAGTAGGTGCCTTTTCTTTTTGGAAGCAGTAAACTCTGCACTTTTTAAAAATTTTTCACAAACCAATGGCACCATAAAAAATTCACTTGTAACTATAGTAAAGACAGTAGTTCTTCTCGTATAGTCCAATATCTATCAGAAAATCACCAAAGACTTCTTAGAGTATATTGAGTAATAAACTATAAACTTGTTAGCAGGTAGTCTATGAACTTTACCTCTAAATGACAAGTGCCATTTTTTGGTAAGTAACAAACTCTAAAGCTATTGACAAATACTTAGTTAGCTGTATCCCTAAATAACAGCTACCATGTTGCATGTTTCCTTGGTTTTTTACTGTTTCTTTGAGACTTTACTTCTGAAGTGTTAAGAGTTAGTGTATTTGTTAGTACAGGTGATTTAGCAGGTAGAGTTACAGAAGATTTTTATTTTATATTAATTTTTGGTTATAATTTTCTTTATAATTACTAATCCAAATTAAATAGAAATTTTTTTGAAGATATATATAATATTTGACTACAACTTATTAAGATTTTAGCCAATTTGAATTAGTAATTTATGAAAAATTGCTTAACCAGACTTAGACTTAATTTGGTTTGGTCTAGGTCAAGTCCAAAGTCTGCAGACTTGTCTAAGTTTAAATATGTTTATATATATTTTTTGATGCTAAACAAGTTTACTTAGTGCATAAAGTTAGAATTACAATACTTCTAATTTGATGTATTTTTAGTTGCTTAACAAGTTTAATTAATGTATTAAATTAGAATTAATTAGTAAATTATAAGATTTTATAGAATTTTATTAATAAAATTTTATAAAATCTTATTATTTGCAGAATTTACTAACTAATTCTAACTTAATGCATTAATTAAACTTGTTTAGTATTTAAAAATATATTAAATTAGTAGTATTGTTTTTATTTTACTTGAAAAAGTTGATAAAAATCCAAATTATGCATCTATTCTCTAAATTTAAAATAAAATAAAAATAATTGATATTGTTAAATCATACTACTAGTGTTCAATACCACTATTATTTTTGTTATAAGCTATAGTATGACATAAAGATCAGATAGAACTTGATATTTTATTTTTATTTTATTTTTTTTTTAACCTTCGCAATGTCGCATGAAGGCAGATTTTTATTAGGTTTTTGGATAATACATTTTTGGTTAACGAGAGTACATGTAGCCACACATGCAACTTTTGGTTGCCTAATTTAAGTAGTCTGCCCGAAGGTTCTACACTATATGCCGTACCTGTAACCTAACTAGGAGATTACCCATTTAAACTCTCTGGTGTCCCCCATCCTGTATCACCCCCACAATCACGCCAATACATAACCTCGTGCTGCTTAAATTGAAGACCACCCAGGTTGAAATCTGCTATACTACTTGTACCCTAATTCTATAGATAATGCAGTAGGGTTCTCATACTACCAGATTGCCCTAAAGAGGGTATAGTACATACCCCCTACTCTTTCTATGTTCCACACATTTCTAGATTAGGCATTGAATACCTTCGCAATAGCCGAGGCCACCACTAGCAGTCAGGGCTAACCATTGAGCCACGTGGTATTCTTGCCCTTGCAAGGTTCATTCCGATCCCGATACCTATATCACCAGTCCTATAACTGATCCCTACCAAACCAGTTAGCTCAGATGGGTCGTTGTACCTTGGCTTTAGGTGCCTTTTTGGTTAACTTTTCTTGGTTTCTAATTCCATAGCATAGGACCTTTTCCTCCAGTACGTCTTTGGCAGCCAGATTGGTGCTCCACTTGCCCCGGGGTGTTCGTCCAGTTCTTTGGTCTCAAATTCCAGATCTGCAGTATCGTCAAAGATCTTCACTACCTCCTTACTCAGGTCTTGCCAAATGGGTTTCAATTATTCCGGTTCCTTGGATTTGTCTGTGTCACAAAACACAACTTCGCCCGAAAGCTCCTATTTGAAATGGTAACCAAGGACTACAAGTAATGTACCCAACCGATCGTTGAATAAATGTTACCGGTACACAGGCCTATTTTTCTAAACCGTCTCCAGTGGGATTTGAACTCTAGACCTGTCGCTTGGAGGGTGACAACTTAACAACTTCCCTAAGTCGTCACACCCTTACTTAATATTTTTTAAAAAATGATCATAACACAAAAATTTGCTTATAAAATTACTTTTGGGCTCTAACAAAGAAAATCTCTTATAAAATTTTGGCACTTTCAGCCTTCAAGAAATTTACTATTAATATCTAATTGAGAAATATTATAATTTTAGTTAATTAAGAAGAAAAATTGTAAATAATTTATCTTTTATCCCAACCATCTAAAAGAGGTTGTAAGAAAAAGATGCTACAAGAAAAGCAAATAAGCAAAGCATGAGAATTTTCATAAATCAAATGCTTTTAAACTATGTTTTTGCTTTATTTCTGATTTTAACCCTAATACTAATATTAATCCAAATTTATTTTTGTTTTTATAAAAATTATTTTTATTTTGATTTATATATCATACAAATTTTTATATTACTAGTATTGAATACTACAGGTGTGATATATATTTTTGAAAATAATTATGCTAATTTGATGAATTTTTAAATATTAAACAAATTTGCATAGTTTATAAAGTTAGAATTAATTAATAAAAATTTGTAAATTTTAAGCTTTTATAGAATTCTATTAATAAAATTCTATAAAATCTTATAATTCACAAGTTTTTACTAATTAATTCTAACTTAAAGCACTAAGTAAACTTATTCTGCACATAAAAAAATATTAAGTTAGCAGAATTGATTTTATTTTACTTGATATATGTAGTAAAGATGCTTAAATTTGATTTTTTTAAAAAAAATTAAAAATTATGTATCTAATATTTAAATTTAAATAAAATAAAAATAATTCAGCTGATTTGATTTATTTTTGAATGCTTAACAAGTTTATTTAGTGCATTAAGTTAAAATTATAAATATTTATTTGCAGTTATAAAATTTTATAGGATTTTATTAATAAAATTCTATAAAATCTTATGATTTACAAAATTTTACTAATTAATTCTAACTTTATGTACAAAAAATATATAAAAATAAATTCAGATACAAACCAGCTGCAGACTTCAAACCAAATCTAAACCAAACTCAGATTTGTCTAAAGTTTGATTTTTGCCAATTTGTATATATTATTTGCTTAAATTTAATTGACTAGTTTAGTATTAGATAGGGAAGAGATACTTCTTAAAATTGAAAATTAATATAGTTAATTATCTCTAAATATTTATCTTTTTTTTTCTTTTGTTAATACTAGATTCTAATTCAATTCATTTAAATTCTATTATTTTTAGTTTTGATAGCTTTAGTTTGACTTATCTAGAAATTATTTGTCTATAAACTATCTTCTATAAAACTACTTTTCTAAATGAACTACTCATCTAAAAAATTATTTACTAAAAAACTACTTATTTAAAAAAAATACTTTGGTTAAAAAACAACACATCTAAAAAACTACAGTTATTACTCTATATAATCACCAAGTTGGTTATACTCATTGTAGTAATTGTATAGAGTTATAACTATAAACAAATATCTTGGCATAATCATATAACCACAGACCAATTAGTGTTTAGTTTTAATATATTAAAATAATATTGTCACAGTAATTAATAGCATGCGGCATACTTGCTGAAAAATAAGATTATAAGCAATCGATTGATTAACGTCTTGTGCACATGATGCACGTGATCGATTGAAATTATAAAATCAATGAATTGATCAATTATAGACAATTGGTAATTTAATAAATGCTGAGGTAAGTTATAGTATCAATTAAGGTGCAAATTAGTAGTATGGTAAAGTATACTAGTATGAGTAATCAATGCGCATAAACTATAAAGTAATTATTGAGTAATTAATAAGGGACAATAGATTGTATAATCCATATTTGATGCAAGTAATATGAGTCAAATTAGATATATATAAGGAAACAATTAGAATTGTTAGAGAGTTGTTAATTAATTGTTAGTCTTTGTATAAGTAAAAATCCTTTTGTAATAAATTATACACAATTATATTAATAAAGCAATAAATATAGTAATAAGAAATACTTGCTTTATATTGAGTTTAGTTTATTTGGTGCCTAATTAATTATTAGTGTTTCTACTATCTGGTTTAGGTTTTTCTTTAACAAAAGTCATTTATTAACCATGATACAAAGACCTAAGTAGATTTTCACAATAAATATATATTGATAGTTCACAAGATGAACCTAATATTGTAGTATATGAACATGAAAGAGGATGAAAATATGTATATTGGAAATGTGGATGAATATGATAAGTTGATAAAGCAAAAGATGGATATTAATAAAGAACAATAGTTAAAGGTAAAAGTGAGGTAGTCAGAACAGATAGAGACACAACAATAAGATTAATAAAAATATCGAAAGCAAATTATATGACCAAGATCTGAAGCCTGATGTGCTAAATCACAAAACGAATTTGTTTAATGGTTTGGAACATCAATATTGATCAATTGGTAAAGTGGATAATTTAAATTTGGATGATTTGAAAGTGGAAGTAATCAGTTGTTACTAAGGAATAGCAGTAGTGATAAAACAGAGGTAGAAGGGATTAATTTGATCAGTTTTGATGAATCAAATTGGATAAGTAAAAGGAAGCCAGAGGGCATATTTGACGTGTTTTTGAAAATAAGTTGATTGACTTTAGGTGTATAGAAGGAAATTTGGAAAGTAACAATGAGTTTGTAAATAAAATAAGATTGAAACAAATGAGCATAAAGTGCACTAGCATTACCAAAGGCACAGTAATGAGGGATATGGTGATGGAGGCGAAGTTGAGATAGGATTTAAATGAATGTATAGAGTTGTGAAATGTGAAAAATCAGTAATGAATGATGATGTAAAAGAGAAAATAATCAGGGAAATAGATAGTGAAACCTTGGACGTACTTGACAAATCAGATTAGATAAAGTTGTATATTGTTATCAGGTTGGAGTAATAAATGTGTTGGAAGCTCCGTCGGATATAGTTATAAAAATGGATAATATAGTAAGGGGCGTGCCATTTATCACATAATATTTTTTACTTAATAGCCGCCCCCATCCATGTATGGTGTGATCACCCTAATCTCAATTCTGATTGGTTAATATAACGACTAACATTTATAATATTTTATATAAATATATATAATATTAAATAACTCTTGATCTACTGGCCCGTTTTGGATGATTTTACTACCAAAATGTTCGTCTCAATGAGACGATTCTAACAAGCCCAAAATCATTAAAATCCAATTACAGGGTCATAAGATCGCTAAGGTTTTGCATTATTATTTTTGTATTTATATATATATTTAAAATTTATAAACCTAATAATACAAAACCTTAACGATCTTGTGATCCTGTGATTGGATTTTAATGATTTTGGGCTTGTTAGAATCGTCTCATTAAGACGAACATTTTGGTAGTAAAATCATCCAAAACGGACCAGTACAAACAAGTTACTTAATATTAAATAATACATATATTATACATATATTATATACTATATATAATTTAATATATATATTATATACATTATATATAGACGTGATCACTACCCTGACCCATGAATCCATGGTATAAATCACGTGATAAATGGCACGCCCCTAAAGGACTTTTTGAAGGTGTTGATGAATAATAACTTCGATAAATTTGATTGTGAAGTGGATCTGTCCAAATGGCATTGGTATGCGAACTTTAAAGATCTTGAAAACAGAAATAAGGATAGAGAAAATTCGGTGATGATGTTATAGAATAGGTTTCTAAATTCTAACTGCTAGAATATTCTAAGTGTTTCTAATACCTTATAGTTTTATTGTTTTTTTTTTTTGTTTTATAACCGAGACCTTGCTCTTTTTCATTTATTAAATTTATATTATTACATGCAGAAGGAAATAATATATTAATATCTAACAAGTAGAGAAAAAAAACTCAGACTTCATGATGGCCTTCTGCTACCATCAATCTTTATCCGAGGCCTAACTGTTAGCTGAGTAAAGTTTAACTTTCCAGACTTTTAAAATAAAAATTGTTAACATCGATAAACTTGTCCCAGCATAACCGGCCCAGGTCCCAGTATGTTAAACAAAAAGCAGTCATATAGACCGGACTGCTTAAAACAGAACTTCTAGAATCTTCTTTCAGTGGTTTATCCATAAGTCTCGCATGTCTTTCCACGTTACTCATTTTCAAGCCACTCATGACGATTGTATCCAATATGGTAGGTGCCTTTCCTTTTTGGGAGCAGTAAACACTGCAGATCTTTTGGAGGGGTATGCCAAAATGCCCACTTTTTGAAAATTCTTCACAAACCATCGACACCAAAAAAAGTTCACATGTAATCATAGTAAGGACAGTGGTTCTTCCCATATAGCCCAAAATCCATCAGAGAGCCACCAAGTACTTTCCTGGTTGTGGTGATTGATAAACTCTAAGCTTGTCAGCAGATAGTCTATAAACTTTACTCTAAACGACAAATGCCAGCTTTTTGGTAAGTGACAAACTCTAAAGCCGTTAGCAGATACTCAGTTAACTGTATCCCTAAATAACAACTGCCAGGTTGCATGTTTTTGTTGGTTTTTCTACTGTTTCTTTAAGACTTTACTTCTGAAGTGTTAGCGTAATTGTTGGTACAGGTGATCGGTGAGTAGAGTTACGGAAGATCTCTATAGTTTTATTGTTTTATCACTTTATTACTTTATTACTTTATTGGATTATAGTTTTATAGTTTTATTACTTTATTGTTTTATTGTTTTATTACTTTATTGTTTAATTACTTTTCAAAAGATATATAAACTCTAGCTTTTTGACCTTCTACACATTAGCTTTTTAGCTTAGACTCAGACTTCCCTTCTTCTCTCTCATACGCTTAAAAATAATTGTATCTCTTGAATATTATTATCTAAATAAATAAAATATATCTTTGATAAATAAATATACTCTTGATTATTTAATAAATATAAACTGAACCTCTCTAGTGAAGTAATATTCTACTTCCATACTGCTTCATATCTTTTCTGACCCTTACAAGATCCCTGTTGCTATGTGCTGTGTTGCAAATACTATACTGAAGGCTATAGTCGCTTGTAACAATGAAGTACAAGGATGGCAATTCAAAAAAGCGTCCAAACATTGAAAATAACAATCGGATAATAAAAAGTGTCTTTGATTGTAGGAAAACGATGTTAGTGAAATGCAACAGTGATAATAGGTTCAGTGACGTTGATGATATTTTTTGGAGAAATTATATAGAAAGGAGTTGGAAACTTTGGGACGAAGTTTCTGTGGATCTAGCTCATATCATTGTAATGAACAGTATGCAGCATACTTGCCAAAAAAAAGATCATAAGCAATTAATCGATTAACGTCTTATGCATGTGATGCATGAAATCGATCAAAATTATGAGATCAATGAATTGATTAATTGTGGATGATTGGTAATTTAATAAATGCTAAGGTAAGTTACAATATCAATTAAGGTGCAAATCAGTAGTACAGAAAAGTATACTAGCGTGGGTAATCAATGCACATAAACTATAAAGTAATTATGAGGTAATTAATAAGGGACAATGAATTGTATGATCTATATTTGATGCAAGTAATATGAGTCAAATTAGACATATATAAAGAAATGATTAGAATCGTTAGAGAGTCTTTATTAATTAAGTTAGCCTTTGCATAAGTAAAAATCCCTTTTGTAATAAATTATATACAATTATATTAATAAAGCAATAAATATAGCAATAAAAAACACTTGCCTTATATTGAGTTTGGTTCATTGGTACCTAATTGATTATTAGTGGCTCTACTATCCAGTTAAGTTTTTCTTTGATGAAAGTTATTGATCAAACCATAACACTATTAAAAATTTAAATATTTAATAATAAATAACTTTTAATCTAGCATTCCAATTTGAATAAAACAACTACTAGAGTGCTTTTCTTAATAAGATAATTCTAATAAGTCAAAAATCCTTTAAATATAATTACAAAATCCCAAAATTGCAAAGTATTTTTCACTTAATATTTAAATCTTAATCAATTTTTAAATATATAAAGTAATACAAATTTTTAACAATCTTAGAAAACAGTGTTTAGATTTTAACAGTCTTGGGCTCATTAGAATTGTATTATCAAGATGAACATTTTGGTAGCTGTTTTACCCAAATAAGCCCATTGAATTAAAAGTCATTTACTATTAAACCTTTAAAAATTTTTAAAATAAAATTTTAAATATACATTAAGTTGTATATTGGCCAATCAGATTTTATAATATATTCAGTTAAAAATTAGTAACTATAATGAGGTTTTTTGTTAATAAAATTAATAAAAAATTAAATTTTTATAAAGATAAAAATTATGTAATCTGTTACTATTGTCATATATAGTAATGCCACCAAAATTAATTTTTGAAAAAGCCTATTTTGGGTTTATTAGAGCAAATTAAAATTTTTTATAAGTAAGAGCAAATAATTTTTGGGAAATTATAGGCATCTCCTGCGAGAAATGCATCTTCCCAGGAGATATATCTCTTACTCGGTGGTGCCAATGCTGAATTTGGTCACAGTTAAATTGTCCAATCGATTGCTTTTTTTTTTTTGTAGATTAGATTTTTTTGTTTTTTTTCACTTGTTTGGTTCCTGAATGAACGTGTTCTTTTAGATAAAATACTGTTTTATTGTTAGTTTCCTTTTTTTTTAATTTTTTTTTAATTCTTGTTTATTAACTTCGTTCTTCTTTCAGATTTCACCGGGTTATGAATTAGTGTAAAGTGGTTCTTCAGGTAAGATATTATCTTTAGATTTTTTTATTTTTATCTAATTGCTTTCTTGTTCACTAATTTCTTTCTTTTCTTCTTTATTTTTATCTAATTGTCTTTCTTGTTCACTAATTTCTTTTTTTTCTTCTTTCTTTAGGTTTCAAGCTTCGCTGGGTCATGAATCAACACTGGAACAAATATAAAGCAGTTTTTTCTGGTAAGATATTATCTTTACATTTTCTTTTATTTTTTCTAGTTGTCTTTTTTGTCACTAACTTCTTTCTTTAGGTTTCAGGCTTTGCTGGTCGTGAATTAGCACCAGGTCATACGTTAAGAATACTTTAGGTAAGATATTATTTTTTAGTTTTCTTTTTTTTTGCGATTTGTCTTTCTTATTTACTAACTTCTTCTTTAAGTTTCAGGCTTCGCTGAGTCATTAAAGCACTGGGACAAATATGAATGATACCTTGGGTATGATATTAATTTCACGTTCAGTTTCTTCTTTTTTTTTTATTGTCTTTCTTTTTTTTTTTAGGTTTCAGGCTTCGTGATTGTGAATCAGCACTAGGACAAATATGAAAGATACTTTGGGTATGATAGTTTAGTTTTCTTTTTTTTCCTCTCCTAGTTCTTTCTTATTCACTAACTTTTTTCTTTCTTTCTAGATTTCAGGCTTCGCTATTTGTAAATCAATACTGGGACAAATGTGAAAGTCACTTTGAGTATGATTATATTTTTTAGTTTCTTTTTTTTTTTTCTTAGTTGTCTTTCTTATTCACTAACTTCTTTCTTCTTTCTTAAGTTTCAGGCTTCGCTGTATTGTGAATAGGCACTGAGACAAATATAAAGAGGCATTTCGGGTAAAATATTATTTTTACATTTAGTTTTTCTTTTTTTTTTTAGTTGCTTTTTTGTTTACTAACTTTGTTCTTCTTTCTTTAGGTTTTAGGCTTTGCCAGGTCGTGAATTAGTACTGGGAAAAATATGAAGTGACACCTTTGGTAAGATATTATTTTTAATTATTTTTTTTTGTCTTGTTCACTAACTCCATTTTCTTTCTTTAGGTTTTAGGCTTTGCAGATCATGAATTAACACTGGGACAAATGACCTTTGTTTTTAGTTTTTTTTTCTTGTTTATTCATTCTTTTTTGTGTTTGGCTTTGCTAGAACGTGAATCAGTACTTTCAAATAAGTTGTAGTTAGTTTTTGTTAAAGTTTTTTTTTTTTGTAAAGTTTTGTGTGCGAAATTGGCCTGGGTATGCCATTATAGTTTAATAAATTAAATATTTGCGTAATAATTGTATAATCATATACTTCATGTTAATAAAGTTATTCAGGTTTGATTATTTGTTTGTGTTTGCCAATTCGATCTATAAAGATTTGATTAGTGGAATAATGGTTCGGGTAATTCAAATATGCCTGGCCTGATAGTATGTTTGGAGTGCAGGTCACATAATATTTTTGATTTTTGTTTAGATGAGAGTGAGAAATATATATCTCCCAGCAGGAGATATATCTCTCACGGGAGATGCCTAAAAGTACTCATAATTTTTATATATTTATTTTTTTTTGTATTCAGCGATCTTGTCTTTTTTTATTGTGAACTGTGCAGTCTAGCTGCCTTATACAAGTACAAAATATGACTACTAACGTTTTATGTAAAAAAGACTCTCCAAGCGATAACTAAATTACCTAAACAAAGCGATCCACCATACCAAACATTTGTCTCAATCCGGTCTCAGAATTTACCTTTCAATTTTATTCCATCAATCACCGACCGGTGTTGGATACCATATTAAGTAGAACAAAAGATTGGAATATTCGAAAAAATAGTAAAGATTGATAGAATACTTGCAAAAGCAACTATTAGAACTAGCTTATATTTGAATTTAATAAGTATAGAATATGTGATAGAAAGAGAAATTACCTGGAAACTATGGTTTCTCAAAGTCAAATTGAATCAAATATCAGACATATTTGAATTGATTGAATAGAATAAACTCTTAATTTGAATTTGATTTGATTTGATCAAATTAAATCAAATTTATTTGTAATTTTTAAAAATTTTAAAATTTTGGTCATTTTTAATATTTTTAATTTTACAAAATTTTACTAAGTTAATCAAGTTTGGGGGCATCCATAAATAACATTATACAAGAGGGTTGGACGAATAATAATGTTTTTTTTAATAAGTAGGGAGGGTCAAAAAAATATAATGTAATTTTTTTAGAAAAAATTGGCTAAAAATTGAATCAGTTGTCCAAATTTAATAATTTTGGTACCATTCGATTCGTCTTAGTAAGAGGAGTCAAATGGTACCAATTTCATTTCATTTGGATTACTGGATCAAATTTTATTGGCCAAATACTATTAGTTATGTTTTCTTATAAAATTATTATGAAATCAATAGTTTTTTGTGAATCACTATTGATCCAGTAATCCAAATAAAATGAATTTGATATCATTGGATTCGTCTCACTAAGACGAATCGAATGGCATCTAAATTATCCAAATTGGATCACTGTGTCACAATATATTCAAGTTTTTGTAACATTTTATATATTTTACACTTTATTAAGTAAAATTTTAAATTTTTAAAAAATAAAATTTTTTGCCTATAAAATCGTGCAATTTGATTGGTCGAAGCAGGGTGCGACATGTTGCGGGTGCGACAAATTTATTTTTCCTATATCTATAATCAATATATATCATTTTTTATATTAAATTGTTATATATCTATAAACAATTATAATTATAATTATTTGAAATGATATATAACGATTAACAGATCTTTAACGATTATATACCTGTCACAAAAATTTCAACCCAAATCACCAGGTAAAAAAAAAAACAAAAAAAAAGTTCAAAATCTCTTAAGCCCATTTGATCTGTAAGCTACCAAGGATCATAAAAATATATTCACAAATTGTGCCAAAAAACTTAAAAAAAAACAAACTGTTCTAAAAAAAAAAAAA
>QKWP01000038.1:650200-663633 GCA_003550325.1 Gigaspora rosea
GAACTCGAAATGGAGATTTGGGGCTTTGTTTATTTTTTTATTTAGTTTGTTTACATTTTTGTTTTTTGTTTGCTTCCTTTTTTTTTTACTTATTTTTTTAACTTTATTTTATTTTATTTATCCTTTACTTCTTTCAAAACTTTGCAAAAAAACAACTTGACTTTCCGGCACTTTACAAATATGAACGAATATAATCAAATATAAGCGAATATGAGCGAAATATTTTAGTTTATTTTTTTTCATTTTTGTTTTTTTTTATTTTTTCAGCTTTGTTTTTTGTTTTTTACTTGATTTTTTTTACTTATTTATTTTATTTTATTTTATTTATTCCTTACTTCTTTTAGAACTTTGCAAGAAAACAGCCTAACTTTCTGGCACTTTGCAAGAAGTAGCGAATATAAGCGAATATAAATGAATATAAGCGAAATATGAGTGAATATAAAGAATATAATAGTTTATTTTTTTTGGTTTCATTTTTTTAATTTTTTTTGGTTTTGATTTTTTTGGATTTATTTTTTTTTGTTATTTTTTTTATAATTGTCTGGAGCGTAGCGACAGACTCATACTTTTGCGCCCTTTGATGACTATAACTACGTTTTTGATACATTTTTAATAAAAATATCAAAAACGTAGTTGTTGCATTTTCTGGATATAACGCTGCGTACTTTTATTTGCTTGTTCATGTAACAAAAGCAAGTTAGGCATTTAGCAACCAATCATCAAATATGATACCAACGCGATAATCTGGGATTTTTACTTTACTATTATCGATAGATCTTCAACATGTCGATGCTTTTTGGTTTGTAGTTCTTAAAAAGAAGAAACAGAAATCGAAAGTGTTGCAACCGACATAGCATATCTAATGCTTAGTGTCAAACATGTTTTAACCTTGCTCAAATTATTTTTTTATATAATTTACTAAGTTTTCGCTCAAATTACTTACCGAACCTTCGCTCAAGTTACTTATTAAACCTTTGCTCAAATTACTTATTAAATCTTCAATCTTTGCATTACATATTAAAACTTTGCTCTTTAAATAGTATAACTTACCTTTTAGAATTGGTAAATGTATACTGATTCTAAAATGACACGAACATGATTAAAAAGTAAATTTTTGTTTTTGTTTTTTTTTTTTTTTTTTTTAATTGTGGTAATTTTTTTATTAGATTCGGGTTAAACAAGAAATCTGACCAGATTCCTGCCATAGCAAATAGCTAAAAAACAAATATGGATATCTTCTATGAAATGTATAAAATTTAATTAGAATTTAATCTTTAGGCGAGTATATATTAATTCATTTTATTTGCTTTTATTTATTAATTTACTTAAAATTTTTTTTACTTATTTTTTTTAATTGGTAAATGGATACCGATTCTTAAATGGCATGCCATTTTACGATTTATGAGACATAAATTTAGTATAATGAATCAATCACTAACTTGGAGAAATAATAGTTAAATTCGAATATAGTACAATAGTTATAATAATTAGATTTAGAATGCAATATAATAGTTGATTTGAAACATAGCATAGTAGTTAGATTAAATTTGGTATAGCAAATATAAGTTAAAATAATAATTTAAAAATTAATTTATTAAATAAATGAATAATTTTAAAAAGATAATTTTTTTAATAGAAGTTAATTAATCATAATTTAAAAATAATGCTAGTTTATTTAAAAAAAGTTTTTTTTTAAAATAATTTAAAAAATAATAATCTATATAATATTATTAATAATAAAAAATATAAATAAATAAAAATAATTTAATGTTAAAAAAAATAAGTTGAAAAAAGTTAAATAAAAATTTTATATTAAAAAAAAATAACAAAATAATTTTAAAACAATAAATATAATAATTTAATTAAAATAAAATAAAAATAAAAAAATAATAATAACTTAATTAAAATTTATTTATTTTATTTTATAATATATAATAATAACTTATTTTAAAAAAATGCATATAAATTTATAATTTTAAATAATTTGTATACTATCAAGTCATTAGGCATTTAATGCTTTATTTTTAATAACCTTATTATATTAATTCTATATATTTATTTAATTTATATTTTAAATTTATATTTTTAATTTTTTATATAATTTAATTTAATATTTAATAATGTATTTTAAACTAATAATACAAATCAATAAAAAATTTTATTAATTAATCATTTTATTTAGCTACTTAATTAATTGTCTATTTAATTAATTTACTAATTAATTAATCTATTAATTAATGCTCCAGATGCACACTGGTTTTCGGTTCCTAGTAATATATAATATATATAATATTTAAAATATAATATATAATAAAAAAATAAATTTTTATATTAAATAGTGAAAACTTGTGAATATTGTATATTTAATAAATTAAAATATTATATAATAATAATAATAAAAAATTATAATTAAATTGCGAAAACTTGCGAAAACTTGCGAAAACCTGTAAAATGTTCAAAAAACATAATTATGTGAATATAATAATTATTAATTGATATCATATCAGATATATATCAATTAATATGATATATATTGATTACTATTGATTACTATCATTATCGATAGTAATCAGCAGGGGTGATGGGTATCGATATATATCTTACCGATTAGTAATCGATATATATCTATATATAAAATTTGCTGATGTAACCAAATATTAATACTAGTTCAGACTTTAATCTAACTAATAATCATTTTAATTTTTTTTAAATATAAATATGTGATATCACAACCTGCTAAATTTATTAAAATCCTAAAAATATAATAAATATATTTTTTTTTTAAAAATATTTTTTTAAAAAAACAATTTCTAAAAAAATTTTTTTTTTAAAAAAAATTTTTCTCCAAAAAAAATTTTTTCCAAAAAAAATTTTTTTTCAATTTTCAATTTTTTTATTTTGTTATTCAAATTTTAATATAATTTATCTAAATTTATTAATTTTTTTAGTGTTGCTAATTTTACCCTAGGTGATATCATTAAGGCTGTTAATCGGTCCAGTCTGGACCGGCTGTCCTTCAGTCCGTCCAGGGACCAGGCCAGTCCAGTCCTTTTTAGGACGGACCGAAAGGACCATCGGTCCTAATAGTAAATATCAAATAAACTAAATATTATCTTGATAATATAAACAATTATAAAATGTTGTTTTTGGTCAAAATTCAATTACAAACCCCTTAGTTTGTTAAACAAGATAAACTACGTTTAATGTATAATGTAAACGGGCTGTTGTTAATATTAATAAAATAGAAAAATTTATTAATAACAGCAATGGCATGATCAGTTGATTTACAATTTGCACTATATTTGTGCGAAATAATGCCTATGGCATTATTTTGGAACACAAGTTTGAAACAAGCTAATGATTAATTTAGCTGAGAATTTTTAATGATACAAATTATAATTTGCATTCGACTAAAATTAACTATTAGCTTGCCTCAAACTTGTTATCCAAAATGCAAATATAGCATATTGTTCAAATCTGAAATAAGTGTAATATGCTCATTCCGCATGTACCATTATTTTCAAATTATAGATTATCAGTTTTTTCAATATCGGTACACATTGATAAGAATTTATGTATAATGTGGATCATCTGAATTTAAAGATTGAAAATCAAATTTGCATACTTTCTATTAAGCATATTATGGATAATTAATTATTGTTGAAACTTAATGAAAAAATTATTGTTGTATTGTGATGTTAAGATCGTAATACTAGTACTGTAAATTTAAAAAATTTCATCATACTGAATGGCATAATTCTAATAGCATTCAAACTACGATTGGAAATAACCCGATACTAGTAGTATACTTTATTTTTTATATTTTTTTTTATTAAATATATTAAGTTTATAAATTTTTAAGTGTTTGACAGACATGTAAATGCTAACAATATTTTATTAGTAAATATTTTTTCTATACAAGTAACATCTAATCGTTTTGTTGATTTACTTTAATTTTTTCATATATTGTCTTGAATCAGTACAAGATTGAACATTTGGCATGCCCAATTATGATTATATTATTCAATCAAATTATCGAATCTTAAATGGTTAAAAGTGACAAAATATCTTTTTAACAGATTTAAGCTATAATGTTCGTATTTACAAAGTTAATTAAATGAGTTATTTTGCTATATTAATATACTATATTATTTTCTAATCCATAATTTATGTATAACTAAAATTATCAAATGTATTAATATCATATAAGCAAATATTATTAATTTGAAAAGCTTATTGTAATTCTTTATACTGACAAACTTAATTTCACCGTTATAGCAAAAAAGTATTATATTGATTATCAGTCCATCTGGTCTAGCTCTATTTGGTCCTATTTTGGTCCTGGACCGCGTCTGGTCCAGTTTTTTAAAAGACTGGGCGGTTTTTTAACCGGGACAGACTGGACGGACCGGACAGACCGATTAACATCCCTAGATATCATCTAGTTTAGAAATCTGGTTAAAAGTTAGTCAGAAGTCTGCAGGCGAATCATGTGATTGATGTAATTGATGTATAATAAAAATATGTATTACATCCTTAATTTATTTTACTCATGCAATAATTTTCAGTTAAGTAATACTGTTTTAACAATTTTATTGGCCACATACAAACATATAAGACATGTTAAACTATTTATCAACTACACAAATTATGCTCAGTACAGCTTGTGTTGCTTCGCTTATGCTCAGCAACATAGACAGGGCTTACTTCGCTCACTCTGTAGTCGCTTCACTTCGGCTATCAGCTCCACTTCGCTTACATTCCTAAATATTCGATACAACCACAACTATCTCTAACATACCCTAACCCTGACCTAATGACTTAATAAAGTTTAATACACTAGTGATAAAGTTAAAACGATAGTATCAACAACTATAATACAAACCAACTATCTAATACTAGCATAATAACTAACAACAATGAATACAACAGAATACAAGACTCTTTCAACAATAATAATAGTAAACACCAATAACAAAGTTATTTCGCATCTTCAATAATGTTAGCACCAATAACTACCATTCCACAAAAACGAAGACAATACCGAAAGTAACAAATCATAAAAAAATCACAACACTTAAAAAAAAAGATGTTAGTAATACAGTACACTCAACAACCAAAACAAACAAACTAAATAAAATTATACTTTCAGAAAAAGGGGCAAAAACGTTCTAGAATAAAGAAAGAAGTATTAGTAATGCACTCAAAACCAAAAAGCAAGAACAATAAGCAGGTAAATCATATATCCCAGTAATAATCATACATTTTGAATTTCCAAAAAAACTCACAAACATCCTAGAAAAAGAAAGAAGCATTAGTAATGTGTTTAAAACCAAAAAACAAAAACAATAAGTAGATGAATTCATATGTCCCAGTAATTCCAAGTTCAAAAATACCTTTTTGGAAGTACTAACCTATTCAACTAACAAGGCTAACAAAACCCTTAATCCAAGCATAATAGCATATCAACAGTAAAACCAAGTGCATACTAGAAATGGCTTCACCAGCAAGAAGCTGCATTATCTATTAGCGGCATCTAGGCTAACAACAATGGTAATACCCAAACTACTTCGGTGCCAACAACAAAACTGATATGACAGGACCAAATCTAAGTAGCTGCCTATAATGATGACAACACAAGTAACATTTATGGTAATGATAACAACATGAAGCTAAAAAAAAAAAGAAAAATATTAGTAACTAGTTTAACGTGTTGAAGCAAACAAAAAGTAAAAAAATTAACTGATTAATAAACCAGTTGATGATCACTATTTATATTCCGTAATCATATAAACAATAATGATCTTTACCCAACATAGGTAATATCATCTAGGGTGAAAATTAGTTATAATCATTTTTCTATGTTAAATAATTTAATATTAATGCTTTTATCCACTTTTAAATATAACCATTTGTCCAATAATCTCTTTTTCAATATAACATTTTAGTAAAAATAGTATCTTTTTTTATCTAAAATTTCAATATAACCTTTATTAGTATTATTCAGGTTCTAGTAGTATTAATACCTAGCCTATATAAGGGCTCACCTTCCAAGCCCTTATTTTTGCTCTAGGGCTCAAAATATTATACTCTACCTGGCTTATAGATACTTTAGGCTCAAAATATGATACTCTACCTGGCCCATAGATGCTCTAGAGCTCAAAATATGATACCTAGACTATAGAGCCTATGGGTACCTATGGGCTTAGATACTATATATGTATTTATATTAAAATTTATTGATACTAATGATATGATATATATATAGCAAATACTATATATCATTATGCTGAAATTAAATTTAATAACTTATCACATATTACTACCAAAATTAATTAAAACCAATATTGATATATTGCAAAATTTTATGTTATACTGTATAAAGATTAATTTTGATCATAAGCAGTTTGCAAAATTATAAAATTTGTAATTAAAAAAAAATTAATGATAACTAATACATATCAGTAGCATATAAGTTGTATATGTAAAATAACAAGAAATAGATAATATAATAGTAATTAGGGTTCCAAAGTTTGATCCGAGTTTGATTTGAGTTTGATCAAACCCCAAATCAAACCAAACTCAAATTATAAATTTTATAAAGTTTGAGATCAAACCCAAATTCAAATAAAAAATAATCAAATTCAAACCAAACCCAAATACTATACTAAGTTTGATTTGAGTTTGATTTGATGTTTGCAAACTAGCTTGAGTTTGAATAATATAAATATATTTTTATATTTTAAACAAGTTACTTAGTTGATAATCAGCCTGTCAACTAGAGAGTGATCATAGGCAAAATGTGGCATGCTTCTATTTAAAACTTTTTTTTACTATGTTAATGATAATGTCCACTAATTGAAAGTTGTAGAGCTCATCGAAACGCATTTAATGGTGGTTATATTATCCAAATCAGCCTAGTAGATGGTAAGATATCATTAAAAAACGATTGGCCAACTATATAAAACTTAGTAATGCAGATTACATATGAAAATCACTATAGGCGAAATGTGGCGTACTTCCATATAAATTTTTTTTACTAAGTAAATGATATATGGCACTAATTGAAAGTTGTAGAGCTTGTTGAGACACATCTAACGGTAGTTAGATCATCCAAATCGGCCCAATGGATGACGAGATATCATCAAAAAACGATTGGCTAACTATATAAAATCTTTATGTAAACAATATTTGTTTACAGAGATTTATATAGTTGGCCAATCGTTTTTTGATAATATCTCACCTCTATTGTGCTGATTTGGATGATCTAACTACCGTTAGACAATTTATTCCATTATAATAATTTTGTAAGTGCTTTGATATTTATTTATTTATTAATTTTTTTTTCATACAATATGTTGTACTATATTGACTAATGCTTATGCATTATCTGACTTGATTTGAATAATTTATTTAACTTTGCATATTATTCTTTATTATTATTCATTATAATATAAATTGCATCATGCTGACTTATCATATAACAGTTCTTCTCTTTATTATTTATTTAATTTATTTAAGTTTGCAAATGGTCCTTCAAATTAATCATCATGCATTTCATTGTATCAAGTTGATTTAATATCTGTTTCTTTTTGGTTTGATTTCTAGTAGTTGATTTAAGTTTGTATGCAAATTTTTCTCCTTTTTTTTTTATATTAAGATTTAATAACATTAGAGTACTGTAGTATTTCGCAAGTATATCTGCTACTGCTTTTTCATCAAATTGTTCTAGTACCATACTGACAGTTCTTAAGAATTCTATTAAAAAGTTCTAATACTTTTGAAAAATTGTCTTGCTCAAAAGAAAATTCATTTACTTTATTTCTCAGATTCTTTATAATATTGCTATTTTTTACTGAAGCACTTGAATTAGTATGTACCAAATAATATAATATAGTGATAATATAGATAGTGTGCATTTATATTGTCTTGACAACTTGAAAAAATTTTTATATTTTGATAAAATAATATTGACTCATAGTTTTATTAGAAATAATTTTTTGGTATAAAATATTGGAATTACTTATTTTCAAATGATTGTTAGGATTGCTATTCTAACAATTTGTAGATTTTGACATATTGAGGTAGTGGACCTTCAATCAGTTCTTCTTTGCTCCATTTATAAAGATGGATATAAAGCTTTATTATCTTTAATTTGAAGTTTGAAATAATGTCCTTCTATTGAAAATTTTCAGAGAATTATACCACAGTTATAGACATTCAACCTGCTATTCACTTTTATTGATTGTAAGAGACTGTAGTTCAGTATTTTATATGCTATTGAAATCTTAAATGCTTTATTTGTGTATCTCAATAGACCAAAATCTGTAGCTTTTAACTTGCCTTATAAATTGATATATTTTTAGATAAGATCTTTTAATACTATAAAATCTTTAATGCTTTTTTTATTGATACTTGTATCACAAACTGTAGTCTGTCATGCAACTGTCATATGAATTTTTTGTTCAAGTACTTGCAGACCTAGCTCCATCATCTCTAATTACTTATACTTACTATTGGTTCTTCATTTTGTAAGGTGATTGTACCTAATTCTGTGAATCACTCTAATTTCTGAATTATAATATTTCATGATATCTTATGATTTCATAATCCAATTTGAATAATTTTGGTATTATTCGAATCATCTCACTGAGATAATTCTAATAGTACCAAAAATGTACCAAAATTAGCTGAATTAGATTAAATATCCTGAGATAAATGATATATTTATTATTTTTTGAGATCAAATATATTATTATAGGATTGTGTATCTCATGATCCTGTGATCCAATTTGGATAATTTTGGTATCATTACTGTATTATTCAAAATGTCTCACAGTGACGAATCTAATGGTGCTAAAATTATTCAAATTGGATTACAGGGTCCAGAGACATAAGTTGTTTTCTGTAATTAAATCTATTTTTGTGGATTGTATATCTCGTGACTCTGAAATTCAATTTGGATGATTTAGGTATCATTCGAATCATCTCAGTGAGACAATTCAAATGGTACCAAAATTATCCAAATCAAATTACAGGGTCCCAAGATACATGGTCTATGAAAAAAATTTGATTTTTTGTGCATACCATATATTTAAATGGCCAAGTCTATTAATAAAATCTTGTCTAAATCCAGTAAAAAATTATATTATATATAATTTAGTATAAACATATTACTTAGTAAACTTTGTTCAATTTACTTAACAAAAATCAAGTTTATTATGTATTCACAGAATTAGACCCGTGGCTTTAAAATTCTTATAAATTATATGGGTTGTAACTTTTATTATTAAAAAAAATTTTAGTATATAATGTATAAAAAAACTTTACATTTAATTAATAAATTGATTGAATATTTTATATATCAAATTTTACAAATAAATATAATCTTTTAACAAACTTTTATATGCGACAAATAAAAATTCATGGAATTAGGTACATTCACCTTATATGTTCATTGTTAATAAAAATAATAGTATTTTAATCTTCATATGCCATACTTCTTCTTTTAGTGCTATCTTCTTATTCTCACATGCTTTGACTTACTCATGATAGTAAAGTTGTATGGCTGCTCTTTTTTTTGATTATTTGATATACTATCACTTTGCAGTAATTTATTCAAACTCAAACATGCTTGCAAACTTAAACCCAAACCAGGACCCCAAAATATATATAGATAGATTAGATATTAGTTTGCTTTTGATATAAACCATTTTAATTTGTAGTAATTTTTCACTTATTTTTGAGGTTTTTCTGCAGGTCTTTCTATTTTTGGTAATTTTTAATTAACCAACCTATCTATGTATATTTCGAGGTTCTCAAACCCAAATCAAACTTATTATTATATTTAAGTTTAGCTCAGGTTTGGGTATTATAAGTTTGTAATTGAATTTGAATTTGAAATTAGGAAGTTTTGCTATTTGAGTTTGGTTTGATTTTGGGGTTGATCAAACCCAAACTGAACACAAATCAAATCTAGAAACCCTACTGTACATATATAAAAAACTAGCTTATCAATAATAGTTCTCTTTATTTTTAAATTCTAATAAAGCACTATAGAAAGTTGTACCTCTTCTCCATTAGGATCTTGCCAAGCAGGTTTTTATTTTCTCTGTATTATATGCTCTATTAGACTTATATTGGGTTTGCACTACCTGGTTCTAGTCTATATTCTTTTATGTAATATATGAATGCCTCAAGATCTCCTAGTAACTCATGTGCCCTGGTGTGACCCAGGCTGCAGATCTGCTGATCCAACTTACAGAGAACAGTTACTATAAACAGACAGAAATTTAAAAGTTTGTTACTAGTAGGATTCGAACTCTTGATCTGCTACTTTCTAAGTTACTACATTCTATAGAACAAAATATTATTATAACAACTAGCTCTTTTTTCAAAATAAAAAATGAGCATTATAAAATTTTACTTTTAAAAGGCTTTTTTATAATAAAATAAACAAAAATATATATTATTATCAAATTCATGTTTTATATTAGATATAGATCTATTCTTTTTTTTTTAACATATGGAAATCCTCTCAGTAAGTTATTTTTCTAGCAAAAAAATCATAATATATAAATCATTTTATAAATCTAAAAATCTAAGTTGAAAAAATCTATTATAACCTAAAAACTTATTATAAACCAAAAGCCTGGGTTCCAAAAACCTGTTATGAACTAAAAACCTTAAGTTCCAAAATTGGAACCTGGGTTTTGAAAAACCAGATTCCTAGGTTCCAAACCTAGGATTTTTTACCAACTCTAGCGAAAATCAGCATAGTGGCCATCAATTTCTCGACTATAAACTATCCCTCTCATATTTCATGTTATATTCATAAGATCATAATAATAATTTAAGTTAAAAATTGCCCGAGGGCATCCTGTTAGCAAAAAATTTAATTAGTTGATGTGTTATGTGATTATCAGATCTGTATACTAGCATTGAGGTGTCAAATGACCCATTTAAAGTTCGTTCTATACTGATCGCGGCGTGGTATTGTTTTTAAGGTAAGTATTTTACAGCTATATCATGCAATTCTGGTATTAATATCATAATAATCAGCTGTAATCTCATGTGCAATTATATTAGATCGATCAAATTAATGCACATTTAAATAGCATTTGCAGAAGAAAAGTGAGATCAACTGTATATACTAGCTATTAAAACTGAGACAAATGGTGTAATATTGTGTTTGGAATTTTATTTTTAAACTGGTATTCTAAATTCAAAATGAGCTTGAATAAAAGAATTAAATTTCTCCAAATATATGGATTAGAATTAATACGATCAATGAATTATAAACTGTAACTTTAACAATTAAAACATCTATGTAATTTAAGAGAATGCTTTGAAAGGCTTTATAATGTTTTGGTGTTTTAGAAGCATCATTATGAATTCTTGTATGATTTCTCTAATGCATGGCATTTTAATAAAAATTCATAATTGCATTTTTCGCTAATTAAGAACTTTTTTGAAGCTGGCAACTAGGCCTCCGCATGGGCCGGGTAGGCCCATGGGTATCCACGGGTAGTACCATGAAGGCCGGGCTAGGGCACTGATTTCTAAGCCCTAGGGTAAGGGTAAGAGCTTAAATGTGAGGCCCTTACGCAAACGGGTAGGGCTAGGGTATTACCCGTTACCCTACCCTGGGTACCCATTAGTTATATAGATGTAAGCTCTGTTTATTAAGACATAATAATATACGTACTTATATACTAAATTACATTCGCACCTCATACTACAGTACTTTAGGTTAATGATGCTGCCCACGAACTTAGTTTATTTACAAAATCGAATTTCCTTTTCTTTAGAATTCAAGCTAATACTTTTAAGGTTCTTTTAAGATAGGAATAATACTGGAATAATTTGGGAGTGCATGTTTGTTATGTCGAAAATTTTATTAGTCACTAGCCCTATTCGTTGCAAGGAGTTATTATTGTGAGGATAACCTGATTTGTAGTTATATGAAAATTGAGGCATATATGAAAAAGGTGATAGCATATGATTATGCAACAGAGATTATAGAGCTGCATTATAGCACGACAGAGATTATAAAGATACGTGGGAGTATACGGTGAATCTTAGTGCTTTCTTACATTATTGTCTTCAATGCCCAATTATAAGTTGGCACCCGGCCCTCCCGCCCTCTCTCATTCATCGCACCCAGCGCCCTACTTGTTGTTATGCGTAATGAGTTAAATGTTCCGCATTATGGCGTGGGCTCGGACCCACTACTTTATGTTGTCGTGTGTACCAAGTTGGAGACGCCACACCACAAGGTGTTCGAACTCGCTATTATAAAAAAAATTTTTGATGTTGTATGTAACAGGTTGAATGCGCCGCACCATAAGCGTGGGCTCTAACTCACTACTTTATTCAGCGTTGAATAAACATAGTCTCTTTGCCATCCTGGTCAATAAAGATAAGTTTCTTATAAGTTCTTTTCTAAGTTTTTTTTTATACAAAGAAATGAGTTAGCCGTTGCTATTTATATTCATGGGACCTCTCTAATTTTTTGTAATATTTTTTCTTTTTTTTTTAGTTTAACTGCTCTCTTCATTTCTCTTACGATCTAATGACTAAATTGGGTTTCTGGAGTAAAGTTTTGAAAAGTAACAACAAAGTTGCTGGAGATGCTGCAGTGGGAGCAGCCGTCGTTGCCACAGGTCCTCTCTCTATTCCCATTGGAGCTGCTATAGTTGCTGAAGGTTATACTATCAGCTAATTAGCAAAAGAAAGTGTCGAATTAGGATATTTAGAAAAAGGTGGATTTGTGACCGGAACCCTTGATGTTGTCAGTGATAGTTTTATGGGTGAATATGCCACACCTTAGCGTTAGTGATTCTCAATTATGCTTCGTCACGTAAGTATTCATGCGTACATAGAGTCGTTAAGGAACACTAACCCATCATGTAAATCTTCATACTGTAATGCCTGATAAAATAATTGTTAAATTTCATGATTTTCCTGATTATAACTTGCTCATAGATATATTAGTCTTAACATTTTGACGACGGTTTGTATAACTAATCAAAAGCGATAAAGCAACTTGATATAAACGGGCGAAATTAAATCATGATACCATCCATTGGCTATGCCCGATCAGAGGCTAGTATTTGTACACACCATTTTCCCACAATGCAATTATGACGTACTTCCCAAGAATTATCGTGACACTCTGTAAAAATAGTTTCGGAAGGGCAGCATGATTAATATAAACTTAGTTTCGGAATTTGGCATAGTTTCAGAATTTCGTTTATTATTGCACTTGTAATTTCACATAGGTAAATTTAGGCCCACGGGTAGTTCATGGGTACCTGTGGGCCTGATAGGCCGGGCTAGGTATTAGGTTTTGGGCCCTAGGGTAAGGGTAAGGGCTCAAAAGTTAAGCCCTTACAAAAACGGGTAGGGCTAGGGTATTACTATTACCCGGC
>QKWP01000038.1:664397-680282 GCA_003550325.1 Gigaspora rosea
ATAAAAAAAAAAAAAAAAAAAAAAAAAAAAAAAAAAAAAAAAAAAAAAAAAAAAAAAAAAAAAAAAAAAAAAAATCAAATGGAACAAGACTAAAATTTCAAAGATATCTTTTTTTTATAAAAAAAAGTCAGATTATATCGAGTGTCACAACTTGAAACATTTTAATATATAATCTTCTAATGAAATTTAATTTTTCGGACGAAAAAAAATATCAATCAGCAAATTGCAGATTCCAATCCTGATGGAGCTCCCATTGCTGGAAAAGGTCGCCGGGAGTATTTGTCCAAAGGATGAGATAGTCAGCACTACCATTAGCATCCAATACTAGGTTATGATCAGCTTTCAAATAGAATCTTTTATCTGGAACCACAAAGTCCCACTCCTGAAGAATCCTTCGATCCGCACTTTGGTTAAAGGGTTTTAGTGTGATTTCAGTGCCTGAAGCTTTCTTATTAGCCTCCAACACTAATCTAGTCCTAATGTGCACTATTCTTTTACTGACAAAGTCAAGATAAAAGATGGTGTCTGCTTTGTCTACTTTATTACTATCATTAAAGATTAATTTTTCTCCATTCTTATTAACATTGGGAGCCATAACTTTTCCTTTTTTATTCTCATGTTCAGATTCGAGATAAACCATATTTCCTGCCAAGTCCGTATAAAGATCTGCTGACGCGCAAAATTCGTTTTTCATATTCAACATATTTATGGAAAGAATCCCGTACTTTAGAATCGTGATATCGCCTAATTTCAGGGGTTTAAAAGAGCCAGTAAAGTAGTACTCTTTTTCTCCTTCAAATATTGTTAGACTTTGAACATTATTATTATATTTAAACGTTCCGATGCCGTTGACATTGAGTTTTGACGCGCGAGAATCCCAGTGTATATGTAATCCAACCGGACTTCCATTAATCAATCCACGTGTGAAAGACACAACAATCATCCCATTTTTTATATATGATAGATATGAAATTTTTCCCGAATATGAGACAGAATTAAATAAACTGATGCTATGCCACATGTCTTCAAAACATCTTTCCATCTCATCTTTGAATTTCATATTTGCATCATGAGTAACACAAATATATTGATGTGTCCCTTGATCAATTTTATGTTTATTGTGTACTTTCTTCATATTAGACATCAGATTTTCCCTATTATTTTTGGTTTGTAGCCAATGAAAAGATTCTTTTATTGCTACATTAGATGTAATATCAACAGTAGAATGTACTATAGGTACAATCAACGGTTCTGCCTCATCAATTGTCACCACAGCATCACAAACTGTTCCTTGAAAAAGATTTATAAGTGCTCTGGCAGCCTCTTTACTATCCCCATGAAATCCAAACCATACTGCTCTAGGCATCGAGTAGATGGTTCCAATGAGCGGAGATGTATCAAGTATTTGAAAGGCTTTATCCCAGAAAATATCCGGCATTTTTTTGATTAATCGTTAAATTTGTTGAAATAATGGTAAGGTTTGATGCTGAAATTTTTTTTTATTTATGAAGTGTTGTTTCGATCTACGTATTCATAGAGTATGAATAGTAATTTGTGATGCAGGAGAAGTAATTTTGCATGTGTAGAATTAATTCTACAACTGGTTGATAATTCTACAATACCAGGAACAGAGTGATATTGAAGATTTTACGTAGTGTATGGTTATATTGACAAAAATGGCGTTCGTACACAAAATCTTGCATCTTTGTTGGATAAATGCATAGGCGAAACAAGGGTATGAATGCGTACAGAGACTTCACATGCTAACATTTTCACATCTGATGTAATAGTCTAACTTTTAAAGTGCGATACCTGATTCTGTCGCTTAATTGCCGATCTTGATTGCCGTTATACCATTCTATATTTAGAATAAGATCTCGATTCTGAAGATTCGATTTCTATTTCTGTATTATTGATTTTTGATCCTCCTGCCATTATCTACCCCAAACTCGGATTTACTGTTTGATTATCTGATATCTACAAGCAATTTTAAGTTAAACAAGTAATCAAATGTTTCACGATTTTTGAAAACGTTACGTATACGTACGGCGCAAAAAAATCTAGAAACCACAATTACCCCTTATTGGGAAATATACTTAAAAAAGGTACAGATTACGCCATATTTATTAAATTATCGATTTCAAAAGTATTTACATAACACACATATTTTATCGATGTTAATGATTTAGGATTTCAATGCATGTATTTGCCTTTATAAGGTATAATGTGGTTTTTAGATTTCTTGCACTGTATGAAACAAGAAATGCGTCGAGCAAATGCAGTGAGCTATGCGAAATATAATTAATTTTTGTGTGCCTTAATTATCAGGATAGAAATTAGTGTAGGTAGTTCTATAGCAATTTAGTGCAAATTTTCTTTCATTTTTTTTTTTTTTTTTGTAACTACTTAATGTATTGTGAATTAAAAATTTTCTCATTTGTTAAAGATTTATTTCGCTCAAGCTTATTCATCCAAAGTAACAAAGTTAAAGCATTCTTAGATGAAGTTTAATTTTAAAACCCTTTATTTAAAGATTCTTTTTAATTTCTTATAATTTCACCACATAACTTTACTGTATTAGCTAACTATTGTAACGAATAATTTTTCTTGTGTTTCCTCATTTCCGTATTTGTATAATTCTTTAAGTTGTACCTACCTTCCATAATTGTATCATCATAGTCATGTTAATCCTACCTTAATCGTATTAGCCATTATTATGTATTCTCAGTGGCTTAACCATGTGAATTTCCCTTAGTCGCGTTACGAACTTGATAGAAGGAGTTGCTTGCGGGGAAGCAGTGAAATCAGAATTAGTATATAGATATCATGATCTTAGCATATGCATCATAAGAAATGAGAATGTATATAAAAGGTTGGCCTCACCCTTTGTTCATCATATATAATATGAAAAAAATTGAAAATGCAAGTTTAATAAAATAGCAGTATATTAAAAAAGCAAGGAAGCATACTAAAAATAATAAGAATAAATTGGGCCTTTAGTATTTTGAAAAATAGTCTTAATATAGTATTTTATAGTTTTAGAAAATTCATTTGTTTATAAATTTGAAATATTAATTATTAATTAGGGAAGTGCCGTTTATTACGTAATTTATTTTTATTATAAGGTCATACCCCTCCCCCCTGTGATCGAATTAGCAGCCAATAATAATTGTCACGGCTGAAGCTTGAAACGGCTGAAGCTTGAAATCAGGGACCTCGATTTAAAAATATAAGCCCTACTAAAATCAACTTAGACCAACCAAATTTCAAGATCTTCTGTAATGCAAGACAAATTTTATAACCGTCTATGAAACTGTTTTTACGTGTTATAAAATAAATAATATTTTCGAACTCTAATTATTGCAAGATTTTATCCCTAATCTATAAGCACGTTGTGTTCTAATTTTGCCCGTGGTATAAAAATTATCTGCAACTTACATTGTACAACCAATAGTGTGTATAATCGTTATGAATATCAGTATGTGATTTTATTATGATTTTATTAACCTTACCATAGAGTTTGCTTAATTATCACGCCTCATAGAATTTAGGGTTAGATCTACCCTGTAATTCCCTACATTCGGATCTATTAATTTTAAAGTGTAGATACTATGATAGTTTAGCCAGCATTATTCACATGATCTTATTTGGAATTAGCCAGCGTTAGAGTATAATATAGGCCTACTTGATAATACTCAGTAATTTAATTTGTGTAACGACAATTGACCAATAGAAATTCCTTTATACGAGAGAAAGGATAAATTATGCGAGATTATGCGGGCTTCTTTAAATTATGCGAAATCGCATATTTTATGCGCTATTATCTTTAGTGCCCGTAGACTGTCCGACCAACAAACGGAGATTTGCAATGACGATAGTAGCTCACCCACAAAAAATTTTCCGGTCATGTGACCTTTTTGTGGCACAAACCAATCAAAATTTGAGATCAGGTGTAACGTGAAAATCAAAACAATCGAATAAAGCGAAAGAATTAAAGTAATAAATCGTGTGGTTAGGGTTTAGGTTAGACGCTTGGTTAGAGTGCTACTTATACCAAAATTTTGCAAGGAATTTTTTTTGTTAATGCGCAGTAGATGATTTCATAGACAAACTTCGGAGCTATTAGTGATTTTTTATGAAAAATCATAAAAAGCGCAATTTTTACGTTACACCTGATCCTAAAATTCAATTGGTTTGCGCCTAGTTTGCGCCACAAAAAGTCACATGACCGGAAATTTTTGTGGGTGAGCTACGTAGGTTATTTGGAATATCATGACTCACTTTAATGTGACACAACAGCAGTACGCACCAATCAACATACAGTCACGGGTCACAGGCCACATACGGTCACACAGACAAGCCACCTAGAAATCACACCATAAATACCATGACTCCAAACCTTACGAACTCTGTCCCAGAAATTCAGAAAGTTTTCTTCGCCCCACCCAAACCCTCTATGCTTTTTCGATTTTATAATAAAATTATTTCTTGCTCCTAGCCAAGCCAGTTAACCCCAACCTAAAGTGCATGAAATGTTTTTTGAGAAACCTTATTAATTGCTAAGATCCTACAAACAACCGATAGGTTGAAATATTTATAAGCAGTTAATATTCGAGGAGCTTTATATGACACTATGATAACTTCTTTGGACATCGATATATCAGATAGCGACGATATATCTGATAACGATCGTGACCACCGCCGTCGCCCTCGAAGGTATTGGAGGTCGTACGCAATAGTGTCCCTTTGGTTTCATTACAAATCAAGTCAAATCAAATTGGGACTGAAGAAATGAATGGTTTGTTTGAAACCATACAGAAGTGCACGGCCCTAGAAATGCTGGATCTCCAAGATAACAGCATTTGCGCCGAAGAAGTAATGAAATTGGCTGAATATCTTGACGATAACAGTACATTAACTTCTTTAAATCTTAGTGGAAATGGGGTGTTTGAAATTTCAAATTACATTGGACCAAAAGGAGGAGAAGCATTGGCAGTTGCACTTCGCAAGAACAATACCTTGAAAAATTTAAAACTTGGATATAACGACATTGAATCAAAAGGAGGAAAAGAATTAACAAGTGCACTGTGTAAGAATAAAATTTTAACATCTTTGGATATTAATAATAATAGTCTTAAGTCCAATGGAGAAGGTGACTTGGTAACAATAATCAAGACAATTTTTAAGAACACCGCGTTGACCTCTCTGAATCTTAGTGCGAATCAAATCGGATCATAAAGTGGAGAAGCATTAAAAGCATTAGCTGATGTACCTCGCGAGAATATTATAATGACATCTCTAGATCTTAGTGAGAATAATATTGGACCACAAGGAGGGAAAATATTGGCAAATGCCCTCTGCCAGAATACATCGTTAAAAGATTTAAATCTAAAACGAAATAATCTTAGTTCTGAAGATGGAGCGGCAATAGCAGAGGCCTTACGCGTGAAAACCACACTAGTTTCCTTAAATCTTAGTAATAATTACCTTCGATCTGAAGGTGGAAAAGCTATAGCAGAAGCGCTTTATAGCAATTATACATTAAAAGATTTAAACCTTAGAAAGAATTCGCTTGGCCAGAAGGAGCAAAATTTTTTGCTGATGCAATTTACCAAAATACGTCACTGAACTTTCTTGACATTAGTGACAATAGGATTGGAGTAGACGTAACAAATGAACTAAGAAAAGTTTTTAAAGCTAAAAAGACATTAATTTCTTTATTTACTTCATATAGATGATAATAATATATAATGTATTTTCAAACTTAATAAATTATTAATATCTGCTATTATGTATGTATGAAGTGCGAAATTAACGATATTATATTTGAAAATGAAATATTGTTACTGGCCTTTACAGTGATTAGTGATTAGTATGGTGCGTTCATTCATGTCGGAATTAGTGTTAATTTTCAGACTTTGTTAAAGAAACGCTATCTACGTAGTAATTTTATTGTCTTATTTTTACATATAGTTGTTACAATGTAAATAGCTAACGGCTTTATTTCTATATTTTATTTATTTAGTGAAAATTACTGATGACGAAATACTTAGCCGGACATTAGCTATATTCACTGAACTTTTGCAATCAGTTCGGATAATTCTTAGCTTACGACATAATTTCGTTAACGTTTTATTACCAAAGATATTTCTTTTAATATTTGGTTCACCGAAAGTTTTTGAACCTTTTACCGAAATATTGTATAGTCTATCTACATACACTTTTAATTATTGGGGAATGAAGCATCTGGATTCTCATTACATGGCGAAGTCTATAGCAATCTATTAATAAGTACTATGCAGTACATTTTTTGCATAAATTTCGAATTAATATATTTACGGCCAATCATTCAAACGACTTTGTAAACATGCAATTTCTCAACCTGTTCATTTGCTGATTGTCGAATTTGACGAACTATTAAATAATTTGAGAGATGCGTTACTTAAGATTCAAGTAAGCTCAAATTTTAACTAGAATTAACAAAGATATACATATCAATTTAATTAGATTAATTCTTAAAATTTTAAATAGGCTCTTTTTAAAGAACTTAAAGAAACAGTCCATTTAAAGACGGTCAAGAAGATACAATTGAAGACCATTCTATTAGTAACTTTACTATTCATAAGCTCAATGTGGATTGAGTTGGAATTGGTTATTAATTTGTGCTAATATTTATATTAATATTTTCTATCAGGTTATGGCGATTATTATAAAGAAAATGGCCAACCTCGCCTAAACACCGTCTTAGTATCATCAATAGCTATGCCAGACGCTTTTAAGAATAGTTCTGATTCACTCACAAGGTTTTGGGAAGTCTCGCGTTGGTGAATTTTGGAATTTTTTACTTCATATATAAACTATACACGACCGCAAATGATCATATAGGGTCCTTAGTCAGAACTGCAATTATGGTATCAGACTAACGTTTGATAGTTCATCACCCAAAATAATCTTATTGCGCAAGATCTAGTATCTGATGATGCTATCTGTGCTCAAAAGCTCAATGTCAAACGATGATCTTTCCATGGGTATAAAATGAATTTTATCACAATGGAGTAATTTGTATTTTTTTACAAATTTTATTTCTATATATCAATTATTTATTTATTTGTTGGTCTAATTCAAGATAAATCTTCGAAAAACTCAAGATACAACATCGCCAAGTAGAATTGATGTGCTTCGAATAGATCAATGAAGCATTGATATGTATGTGACAACGGTTCAGTTATAGTTGTTAGGCGAAACCTATTTCCAAAATGGCGAAAGACGAAACCTAAGCCCAAAAAAGACGAAACGTCGAAACCTATTGTCGAAACCCTGGCGAAACGTCGAAACCCTGACGAAACTTCAAACCCTTGGCGAAACCTCAAACCCTTGGCGAAACAGCTAAATTACGGTAAAGCCATCTTGCCAAATGTTGGTACTGTGATCCCCAAATCTTTCGAATAACAATAAACTTTTTCTCTTAACGTAATGGTAAGTTATAAATTTGGCACATTCCGGTTTAGGGTATAAATGTTAGGCGAAAGACAAAACGTCGAAGTGCCGAAATTTTGAAGAAACTCCATCTCACATAAAGCATTGGCGCCATGGCCTCTAAGTTATTTGGGCTTAAATTATGATTATAAATATACTTTTTTATAGCAACTACTTGACTGATACTTTTTGTCAGCACCGACGAGTATTTTATTAATAATAATTTTTTACATGATAGTAGAACCGATTACTTATAACTCTGGTCAGATTTGCTGATCGTTTGGTCATATTCGAAATAGAATGCTCTGGGTTTGGCCTAGGGTTGTGTTAACTTACTTGACAATGTAACTTACATTGTAAGTTACATTGTAAGTTACATGACCTCATGTAAGTTACAAATATATAAGGTATTAAAGCAGGCTGGCATTAAAAAATTTTGACCAGCATTAAGATGAAATAGAAAGCCAAAAGCTAAAGCGGGCCAACTTTAAAAATATTGGCCAGGATTAGATTAGTGTAACATATGTAAGTTACATAAGTTACGCAAGTTAAAGTCTAACGTAAGTTAGGATAACTTACCTTAAGTTATACAACCATAGTTTGGTCAAACGATCTGCAGATTCGATCCGAGTTATAAGTAATCGTTCTACCATTTTAGATTCAGTTAAAATCATCAATAATGAGTATTGTTGTCTTTCATAAAATTTGATGCCTTGGATGGACAATTTAACTATGTAAAAAAAAAATGTAAAATTTTTGAATAATTTTTCAAAATAATCAATGCAAAGATTAATGTTGCAATGAAAACTGCTATATTGTAACCAATTATAGCATAAACTACAACAATTTTTATTATATTAAAAAGCAAAGAAGAAAGATATCTAATTTAAGCATAAGACTTAGTATAGAAAGAAGCAACTATACGTATTATAAATTAAGTTGATAATATTTTTAACCTTTATTTTAGACTGGTAAGTTTCACCTTTATGTAGTTTTTCAACCTTTAGTTTATTAGTTTCTCCAACTTCTAGTTTCTAGTTTCGCCACGTTTCGCCGGTTTCGCCATTTCGCCATTTTGGAATTTTTTTGGCGAAAGTCGAAACTAGGTTTCGACTTTCGCCAACGCGAAACCTCTAGGTTTCGCCTAACAACTATAGGTTCAGTACGACAACAGGTAATGAATTTGTTTTGGTAAATTTGTTAATGCATATTAATTTTGATATTATATAAAGTTTCTTCAAAACTAGACCCAAGACGCAAATTGTTTTTACTGGAAAATCTTTTTTATAAGAATTAATCTCGCAATACAGTGATCAATGCAGAAGTTGCAGATTTATTGCCACTCAGATTACTAATGAAAATACAAGGAAATCAATTCGTTCATTCAATGATGCAGTAGCGAATCAGCAGATGATTTTTGCTCAAGAATTTGAAAGGGTGAACTACTAAATATTCTAAATTAGAATAAATTCTAAATGAAGAAATCCATCTTTTATAAATGAAGCATGTCGTTAGTTTATGTAATTCAATATTGTATTTGGAAAAAACCATAGCAATGGATGCAGATACTCTTTGACTAGTCAAAAGACTCGAGCAGGGGTAAGTGCAATATTATTTCCAGATAAAAGTTGTTACGTGTGATTCCAATTGTGAACCAACATTGCTCAATTTGGAATTTGTCCACTAATATAATTATTAAAATTTAGGTTGATGAATCTCTTGACATGATTTACTCGAAGTCTTGAAGACATTGCTAAAGATCTTAGAACAGTAATAGAAGAAATTCATAATTTAATAAGTGAATTGTTTCCTCTTATCGATCATTAGCAAATTTTGAAATGGAGGATACTCATTTAAAAGCGAAGGTAGCTATGAATATTTGTTTTACATTGCTTATTTGTATGTAGGGTGATATGACTAAATTAATATGATCATTAAGAATTTGTGCGCGAGTGAAGTTCAATTCTTAATTTGATACAGTCATTAATGGTGCACTTGCAGCTTTTGATAGACAATTCCGCCAAAAAAAAATTACTTCTCAAAGTCAGAATACCCAATAATGGTTGAAACTTTCGCTGTGCAATGTAAACTACAATTTCTTATAGTTTCAGTGCTTATATCCCTAATATAATAAATTATTGTATGTTCCTGATTACTAGGAATGAGCTATCTAACAGACACTATTGTCAGAGTTTTTGAAAGCTTGCTTGCTTGCTTTGGGCGAAGTATTTGGAACTTTTATTCAACACGATTCATCTCAGAAAAATCACCGAAAGTATTGAGAATAAAAATTCCAATGCATGTGATTTGTTCAAATAATACCGGTACATACAATTACTTAATCCTTTGGAAGCCAATAATAAAAGAGACATTCAGAATTTGAAGAATTTGAACAAAATGAATCCTATAATGATAAAATCAAATGGTCACCCAAAAAATACTATAATTAGACAGGTTTTGTTGCCAAGTAATAAAACTGAGATTCCCTATGCAACAAAATACGCCTCCTAAAACCAGAATATTAATTATGTGCTTTATGATTGTAATTGTGATTTAACGTTTCATTTATTATCAGCTCAAGCATGGAATGCTTTTACAGTTGAAATAATCAGACAGATCCAAGCGAAATTAGAAGGAAAAGATTTTGAATCCATCACTCAAATGACTGTTCAGGAACAGATTGATAAAATTATCCAGCAATCATTTGACATAGACAATTTATACGTGATGTATTAAGAATGGACACCTTGGATTTAAACTTTAACACCTTCGAATTTGAATCTTTATAGTTGCTTCTTAACATTTTAAGCACTGATGATGGAAGTATTTTAACGCGTAAATTCAGTGTAATAATATTTTAAAGCACCTTAGTCAATCGTAAAATAATATATTCATCTTATCTAATTTACATTTGTAAAGTTATTCTTTTACAAAATATATTAACTTTAATTGTTGACGTAATTAAAAATTTTTGTAAACAATAATTCTGTAAGAATACGTATTTAAATGGCATTATATTAAAATTACTTCATTATTATAGAGAATATTTATTTTGAATGTAATTTTTTAAAAATTTAAAATTTTGCAAATACTGTTTTAGAATATATATAACTTGTGCTAAGTAAGCTAAGTAAATTCGATTGGGCAAAAAAAAGGAAGAAATAAAATTTTAAGGAATTGATATTTGAAACTCTATAATGGTCGCAGTTCATGGAATTTCTACTTGATTTTATTTACTATTTTCTTTCATTACGGCTTATTCTTATACTACGTTGTTAAAGAAGATATATGATATATAATTATTATTCTTATACTGCATTACAAGTACTAATTTAGTATTTGATCTTTTTAATTTTGCTTAGCGTTAGTAGTAATAAATGAGAATAATTCCATTTTGCTATTTTGGAAGTGTTTAAAAAATTATGTGAAAACTCTCTAACGATAAGTTTATCATTTGGTTTAAGATAGAAGAAAGTCAGTGTAGCATTCTTGTAAATTGCGCCTGCAAAACTTTTCCTCTTAAGTCCAAGATAATTCATTCGAATATTCAAAACTTTCAACGATATGATGATCGCTTTTCATCTCCTTGATACTCTTGGTATTGATATTTGATGCATTTTGGAGAAGTTGTTTGATGTCACAAACACGAGATGGGAGTTAACGAGATTTTGAACAGGGCATAATGAATTTGAATAAGAAATAAAAAGTGGAGAACAATAATCATAATTTAAGAGAATTTTTTATTAGTCTTCTTGCAAAGTGTTCCTGAATTAAGATTATTGTCACGTAGATTGCAATTTTCGACGAAGTGTTTTGGCAAAGTGTATTTCCCTCCTTTAGGTCCAATATTATTCTCACTAAGATTCAGAAATGTCTATAAGGCGTTGTTTATAGTGCCTTTCCAATTCTTGATCCAAATTTTATTTGAACTAAGATTCAGAGATGTCAAAGTAGTGTTATTGGAATCATCTTCTTTTGATCCAAGATTATTAAGATCCAAAAAATTTGTTCTTGCACAGTGAATTTGTTAATTTTTTTCCTCCTGATTCAATACCACTATATCAAATATTTAAATCTTTCACTTGTTCTTGTGAAGTATAAATGCTAATGTTTGCCTCCTCTGATCCAATGCATCCAATGTAATTAAAAGATAACAATAGCTTTCCATATTCACTAAGATTTAAAAAGTTAACGTGGTTTTCTTTTTTCATTAGTACCAATCTCATTGTTTCGAAGATCCAATGTCTTTATGATTATGTTTTGATAGAGTGCTTCAAATAGTCTTTTCCCAAGTTGACTTGATTTAAAGTAGTTATTACCATGGATTAATAATTTAAAATGATATGGCATCTCTTGAGGCTTGCAAGTATCTCTAAATTTATTATGGATCCAGTTTACAATAGTTGCTGGAGTGTGATGTTATTATGATTGAGTTCAATCTTAGACCCATTCGAGGTGGTAATACAGGTGTTAATTTGTGTTGTCCTAATGGAACAATATTAAAAAGTTGAACATCTTCTTAAAGTTTCGTGGTAATATTTCTTATATGGCCGAATTTTATAAAAACAATAATGTGCTGTGATTTGAAAAAATCCAATATATTGTATAAAATTGTGAAGGTTTCTTCTCATTACTTCAAAATTTCGACCCATTTTGTGAAATCCGAATCAACCCCTTGATTCTTAGCCATTTAATAACGCTAAAAAAAATATAACCAAATTTTTTCATTATATTATAAAGAATCAAAAAAATCGATTCAAATGATTTAAATAATTATTACCACTCTTAAATATATTAATCACATTCATTACAAAGTCATCACATAATGCCAACATTGCTGGCTTTTTAAGTGATTCAAAATCTAGATGTAAAAACGACTGAATTTGATAATAAACTCGTATATATTTAAGATAGTTGCTTGTTAGTAAGATCATCGCAATCAAAGAATTTTCAACCGTTGTTTCTCCGTTATGAGTGAGTAATTAATTACTCCATCACTAAGTTTTTATTTTTTGTCCCTTAATAATCTTGATGCCACACATATTAATCAGCAGTTCATAGCACACAACCTTGCAATACAATCGTCATATCATTAATGTTTGCTGATCTAGAAGTCACACATCTCATTCAAGACTTTGCACGCTTTGATCAATCTATCCATGATCATTTTCAAGTCCTGCATTTTTCAACGAATATCATCATCAATTGTCAAAGCTTTATTGCTTCCCATTTGGTTTAAGTCCATTTTTATGGCAACATTCATGATTATATTTTGCATAAGTAAAATCCATATTTGCTGATCTTTAATCATATGCTGAGTGATCGTTCATTTTATCGCCAATTCCATTTTTGATGACATACATCAACAGTGCCGAAAAACATAGTAATAAACCATTCGAGAATTAACATTTTTTGTTTTAAATAACGTGAATGGAAAGTACAGCATAATGTTATGGAACTTCAATTCTATTTCGATGACAATATCCTAGATCATATGTTCCACTAACGGGACAAAATTTTGGTGATAAATACTTTTCTGATGTTCTTTCTTTTCATTCTTTTCAGCATCCATTTCGATAACAATGTTTAACGTTTGATGCTTCATCAATCACCCGTATCAGCAGATTCATAACAATAAATGAACGCTCGTTGTTCATCGATTTCAATTCCATTTTCCAGCAAAATCCAAGGTCATTTCGTCTTTTCACTCTTTAAGTCCCAAATTGATTTGATTTAATTTTTAAAGAGTTTAAAATTATGTAGAATTTCCGCTATCATAGTAATAGCATGGCTGTTGTCATCAACATGGTCATAGGTGAGGTTTATATCCATAGATGTACTTCTCTACTTTCTGATCCGATTTGATTCGCACTAAGATTCAGAGGTCAACGCGGTGTTCTTAAAAATTGTATTGATTATTGTTACCAAGTCACCTTCTCCATTGGACCTAAGACTATTATGATTAATATCCAAAGATGTTAAAATTTTATTCTTACACAGTGCACTTGTTAATTCTTTTCCTCCTTCTGATTCAATATCGTTATATACAAAATTTAAAATTTTCAAGGTATTGTTCTTGCGAAGTGCAACTGCCAATGCTTCTCCTCCTTTTGGTCCAATGTAATTTGAAAATTTCAAACACCCCACTTCCACTAAGATTTAAAGAAGTTAATGTAGTGTTATTGCCAAGATATTCAGCTAATTTCATTCCTTCTTCGGCGCAAATATTGTTATCTTGAAGATCCAGCATTTTTAGGGCGTGTACTTCTGTATGGTTTCAAACAAGTCTTTCATTTCTTCAGTCCCAAAGGGACACTATTGCGTACGATCTCCAATACTTTCGAAAAGTTACGGCGACGGCGGTGGTCACGATCGTTATCAGATATATCGTCGCTATCTGATATATCGATGTCCAAAGAAGTTATCATAGTGTTCATATAAAGCTCCTCGAGTATTAACTGCTTATGCTCTAAGTATAAATATTTCAACCTATCGGTTGTTTGTAGGATCTTAGTAATTAATAAGTTTTCTATAAAAGTATATGAAAGCGCATGGATGTTTTTGTTACACTAAATTGCATTCTGCCAACCGCAGTGCTATTGTAAACCTTCTTAATTGTTAATTTACTACTTTCTAGATATACATATTTCATAGTGTCTCTTGTTCGTAATATTAGGCGTAGTTGGTATCTTCCCAGCATCACCCACATCAACAGATTTTCTATAATAAACAGACCCTTAATTCTAATCACCTTTTACTCCAGTTTCGTTTTCATACCGGAATCTAAGTTTGCATCGTTCACTCGAAATACCACCTTCAGAACATTCATTCCTTTTCTACTGATAAATCTTTTTCTTTATCTCATTTCCATTGGACATTATTTCATAAATTTCGAGGAATAAATCAGGTACATTTTCGATTTTTCATTTCATCTTTTTGATTCAATCCATCGATGCCATACATCTAAAACAACACCATCGCTTTCAACGGTTTCATCAACGCGATAGAGCTCACGACCAAGACTTTTCAGCTCTTCATCACTCTCCATTCGAGTATCATGTACGTATTCTCTTTAGGGTCCTTTTCTATATGTATTCTCTTTCGGGTCCTTTTCTATTGACCATCATATTATCGTTCCTATTCTTCATCATAGAATTTTTGAACCAACTTTACACCTTTAACGACAATTTCAAACGTCGTGAAAATATCCAATGTATCCATCATCTATACGATCGCTTTTTACCTTATTTGAAACGCCTCTAAATAAGCCCCTTCTCTTTCACGTATTTCATGCTTATTTACACTCAAACTAATTCTAATCAATGTTTTTGCTGACTTTCATTTATCTTCACCTTCTTTCCTACCATTTCAACATTATCCTTAATTTTCCTTTTTACCACTTCAGAACTTCAATACTACATTTTCGACCGACCTTTCTTGGACGGAGGTACTCAATTCACTGATTATGACAAGTAAAACTTTCTTGAATTTGCACTTAGCATGTACTTATATAGAATTTCCTAATTCGAAAATTAGAAAAAACAAGATTTGTGGCACCAATTTATCAACCTATCTAAGTTGTTAGATGGAAAGATCATAAATCGACCAGAGTTGATTTTTCCTTACAGCCCAATTAGACACCAATTGGATAACATGCAACAGTGTTCAGGTTTTGAGATAATCTTTGGCATTGGGTAAATCGTTCAAGCTTTGATGATATTTTATGCGATATTTATGATGGTGAAATCTGGAAAAACTTTAAAGATGAACCATTTGGTGAAGATTCGGCGCTATTTTTCTGTACTGAAAAGGCGGATTCACATTTGGAATTGATAGTAAACCTTGATTGGTTTCAAACATTTGATAGTGTATCGCATAGTACTGGTGTATTATATGCATCCATTGCGAATCTGCCACGTGACATTCGATTTAAGCGTGAAAATATGTTAGTTTTAGGCATATTACCTTGGCCTTGGCCAGATAAAGAGAGTTTGCATAAAATAAACTATTATCTTTCTACAGTTGTTGACGAATTAGAGTCCCTTTGGCATGGTGTGGTACTAAATTCAACAGCTAAGTTTTCAGAAGGAAGAATGATTCATGCTGCTTTGATACTAATTTCATGTGATATTCCAGCTGCTCAAAAGTTATATGGGCATATATCGGCATTAGTATCATGTCATCGTTGCAAGAAAAGTGCTAATTACATTAACAGACATTTTAATTTTGGTGGTATGCAAAATATGGATGAATGGTTCGTTCAAAAAAATTTAGCAGTACATCAGGAAAAGGCTCTTGAATGGAGACATTGTAGTTCTGATGCTGAAAAAAGAAAGCATTTTGTTAAAGACAATAAAGTTTGATGGTCAGAATTACTTCGTCTAAATTATTTTAATCCTATTCATCATG
>QKWP01000038.1:690019-704863 GCA_003550325.1 Gigaspora rosea
TTTTTTTTTTTTTTTTTTTTTTTTTTTTTTACCCGATGATTTGGGATAAAATTTTTGTAATGTGGTCAAAACACTGTATAATTGTTAAAGATCTGTTAATTGTTATATATCGTTTCAAGTAATTACCTGTGTAATCGTTAAAGATCTGTTAATCGTTATATATTGTTTTAAATAATTCCGATTATAATCGATTTGTAGATATATAACGATTTAATATAGAAATGATATATATCGATTTAGATATATATTAATTTTAACCAGTTAATCAATATATATCATTATTTTTTAATCGATATAAAACGATTAACTGTTATATATCGATTAATATCTATACATAAAATTTCCTGATGTAGGATATAAAAAAATTCAGTAGTAATTGAAAAATTACTACCATATCGCAAGTTTCTAATACAGATAAGTAAAAATCTTATAATACTTTACTTGCTAATATTATGCAATACTAATCAAATTACTGTTTCTTATTAAAAACAATATTTGAGAAACGGTTTTTGGACTTAAAGAAGATTGCTTCGAAGTTACCTAGTTCCTAGTATCAGAAAACAAATGTTCACTTGGAGCTGAAGTGGCTGGAATAGCTAAGTATTTTTTTGCTAATTTACTTAAACCTGGGAATTTCTTTTTATGTTCTTTCCACCACATTAAAGGTAGAGTTTGTTTAGAAGCAATGGGGACTTTATTAACATCCAAATATTTGTCCAGCTCGTCAGTTGACAAATTGCTATTAGTGTCTTCATTATCATTATCATAAATTGATGCGAAGTACTGATCAGCTGAAGTTATATTAGATGATGTAGCAATTGCTTGTACTGGAATTTCACCAGCTATAATATCAAGTTCTTTATGACATGTTCTAATTGTTTTTTCACATATATGATTAGCCCAAGGATGCATTTTTTTAAGTCTTGGGTCTAGTAAGGTTGCTAGAAGACCTGTATAATTTGGGCTACCCCAATACTTCCAGAGTGAATTATAAATACTTTGGTTAACTTGGGCAATAACTAAATGGACATCGAGTGTTTCTTGTAAGTTGTAACATTATCATATTTGCTATTACTGTCTATATCTAATTCTAAAAAAATATTATTGTATTATTATATTAGACAGGCAAAATTCAATAATAAAAAAGCGAAATTGGTTTTGACTTTGCAACTTACCATTTTCATTATCAATATTATCTTCAGTCAATAGTAAATTCGGATCTATTGCAAATTTAAACTTTAGAAGTTCAATAATGGGATAGACAACCGATAAGGTAGGGTAATTTTCAGCATTAAATTCTTTAGTCGCATAGTCAAAAGGTTCAAAAATTTTAATTAATTCTTCAACCAATTCCCATTCATCCTCATTAGGTAAAAAATTTTTAAGCTTTTGACCATCTTTTTTATCCTCCAAGTTTCGAGAAATTTTTAAATTTGCCTCTAACCAAATAATTGCATTTTTTAATATCAGTGTTCTTTTCCAAGAGTGATATTCCGAATTTCATCTTGTAGGACAATCTTTTATTAAATGAAGAGTATTAGAAATGGTATTTACAGTTGATGGTTGTTCTAAATTTGTATTATCCCTATCATCGATTTCTCCAGGCTCTTCATTTTCAAGATACGATTCAATATTTGTTAATTAAAGCAAAGGCAATCTATCTCTTTCTAATACTCTAATTTGTACTTTCTCTAATCGCTCTTGCTGTTTTGGTGAATCGAAAAAATAAACAAGCTTCTTTATTTTTTTATATGCAAGTTAACCTTTATTAGGACATGATTAACTGTTAGCTGTAAAGTGTGTGCAGCACATGGAATTCGAGTAACAGTATTCCATAATCGAATAGCTTTTACTATATTGGCCATTGTCAGTAACAGCGCATATAATCTTATTTTCAAGTTTAAATTCAGTACATTTTTTTAAAAGAAATTGGTGGATCGATTCTGCAGTATATAGATATTCCATTTTTTTACAACATAACAATATGCTATGCAATGACCAATCGGGAGTTATCCAATGACAAGTAATGCCAATATAATCTTCATTTTTATAGGATGTCCACAAATCAGCAGTAATTGTGGCCATTTCACAAGATATTTGAATTTCTTGCCGAAGAAATTCAATATTTCTTAAATAACCAAATTCCATTTTGTTTTTTATAAATCTGTCAGAAGGTGGACAAAATTTCAGATCAATTTTTGATATCATTTGACAAAACCTTTTTTTCTTGGTGCTGATAACAGTTCATTATCAAGAAGTATCCACTCAATCACAGCTTTGACAATTTCTTTTCTTTTGCCACCTTTATATAGAGTAGTCATTTTGATTATATTAGGTAAAGTTGTTTGTCGAATTTGTTGAATTTCAGATTTAAGTCTTTTGTTATTAACAATATTATGTTGTACTCATAGATGAGAAATCATATTTGATGTCGATTTATCATGCAGATATTCTTGTCCACATTTTTTGTCTTTTCTAATTTCTATTTGACATATATCTTTATTTCCAATTACTTTAAAATATTTTCATACAAAACTCAATTTATTTTAGCCTCTTATTTTTTAGAGCTAATTAATTTGGTTGTTGAAGACGTGTTGGTATTATCAGCTTCACTATCACTTTGATCCATATATATTGTCTTATAAAAGCTCGAGCTTGACTCTTTCTGAGAATCTATTTTTATTTAAGCAGGTAATAAAAATGAGCTTGGCAATTAACAGAAGAAAAAAAGATACTATATCGAAACGATTAAGTCAAAATGTGAATTTTTAAGAAGTAGCTTTTATTATACAATAAGTATAGAAAACATCTGCCTCTACAAGAACTTTTTATATGCCTTTTTATATAAATTACAACTACTAATACCTAACTTCTATTCTCTAGATTATAATGCAGATATAAAACTATTTACTATTAAATCATACTAACATAACGATTACGATGCTATGCGCAATAATCTTATGCATAAGGATCTAATACTTAAGGATCTTATGCATAACGGTTTATGTATAATGATTTATGCATAACAATCTTATGCATAATGATCCTATTTATAGTGATCTTATGCGTAATAATATACACAAGATAAATAATTAAAAAAAAAGAAAAAAAGTATATAGTCCTTGTCATATTACTTGTTCATTACAACAGTGTACCGCACCGGCATGATCTTGTGAAGAGCGAATATTACAAGCATCCCAGTTTCAAAAAGCCTTGTTTATAGTTTTCTTCACAGAAAAGTAGTCGAGACTTGTTTAAACAATTTGATTTTTTCTGCCTTTGTAACTATCCTAAAGCAGGTTTATATTTTATTTTTATAATGTTTAAAATAAATTCAAGTTTTATCAAAGCTATTTAGAAGTCAAATTAAATTTTATAAAATTTTTATTAAATGCGAAAAGTGAGGCTTTTAAATACAAATTTTTATATACATTTTACTTGAAAAAAATTAAGGCAACCCAATTAACAAATATAAATTTAAATAGCATTTTTACTATGTTTAATAAAATGATAAATAAAATAAAATACTTTGATTTTAATTTTAAAGCCCAATACAAAAATCGATTAACTGAAATAAAATGAAATAAAATTAGTAAAGGTTTCAAATTATAAATCAACATAATAAAGCACTATTTAAAAATCCTACTTATTTTGAAAAAGTGCTATTTACTTGTTAATTTTGAAACCCCAATGTTATATAAACATTGAAAAATTCTAGCAGATGCAGCATATAAATGGTTGTTATAATAGAGAGTAACCAGAATCATTGAAATGCATAAATAACACTGTACTTTAATAAAAATTTTGTTTAGAAAATGTATTCGACAAGCAGATATAAATGTGTTTCAAATTAAAAATAAGTGATGCATTTCAAAATAATTAGAATTTTCAGTTTTTAATTTTGAAACCCTCATTTCTTGTAATTTCTAAATTAGGAATTAAAAAATTTAATGGGTTAATGGGTCAACTAGGTAAGCATAATTATTCTAGATAACCGTAGTAAATAACGGTTCCTGGGTTGGCGAGTGAGTGGGCTTAAGCTCTAGTTAATAGTCTCACCAGATCTAATATCTAACTCAAACGTTTATACTAAGTTAGTAGTCTTACTTGGCACTTAGTATATAAACTTGATACTAGAGTTCTTCAAATTCAAATCAAATCAAATATTGGATCAATTTGAATTTGATCAAATCAAATTGACTCTGATTTGAATTTGATTTGATTCAAATATTTGAATTTGAATTTGATTTGAATTTGAATTTTTAATAGAAATTTTCAAATCAAATAAAAAATTTATCAAATCAAATCAAATTTGGCCATATTTGAATTTGATCAAATCAAAATATAGTCAAATTTGAATTTGATCAAATATTTGATTCAAATATTTAAAGATCAAATCAAATTGTAGAACTCTACTTGATACACTTTATTTATAGTTTATTTACTAAAAGATATATGACCATACAAGTTTGTTAACACAAAGTTATTGTAAGCACAAAGCTAAAGCTAAAAGCTATTAAGCATGAAAGCTAGGTACTTCCTCTTTAGGATCGATGCTCTATTTATTAATTACTAATACACTTGCATCATACTATAATCATCACTTATGCAATCATTATACTAATTTATAATGAGTTATGACCCTTCAATCATAACATTCGATCAATATATGCATACCTGATTACTAATCCCATGGGCACTGAAAACTATATGACACATCAGCTAGATCTCTAGAATTTCATCCCCAAAGTCACTAAAGCCAAATCTAACTTACCCAACACAAACATAATATAGTAAGATAAGACTATTCAAGATATTACAATACCTCCAAATTTATTCACCCAAACACAAGCTGATTATTAAATATCGCATGTTCCAATCCATTACATCCAATCACATAGTCCAGATACTGACCTTATAAAAGCCAATTTTTCTAATATGACAATCTAATATATTAAATATTTGTTCTACTTTTATACTATCACAAGACTTCTGTGCCTTTGGTCAATTACACCATTCTCATTTGATATCATATTTGATTTTAATCATTCTTCTGTAATTCATCCCCTTCCTATCATCATCTCATTATTCTCAATTTTGGACATTGCTATCACTGCACCTCCAATATTATCAACTGTTTCTATGCTTTCTATTATACTTTTTTTGTACTACCTTTTCTAGTCGTTATTGCTTCAAGATCACACTTCATTCCATATTTATTGATTTTATCATCAATTGCCAAATTTTGTTTGATTTTTCTTTCAGCTCCAATTCCATTATTATAGCAACATCCTAAAGAGAAAGTGCCTAGCTTACTCGCTCTTAATAGCTTTTAGCTTTTGTTTTGTGCTTACAATAACTTTGTGCTAACAAACTTGTGTGATCATATATCTCTTAGTAAATAAACTATTAGTAAAGTATATTAAGTTTACTGACTAAGTGCCAAGCGAGACTACTAAATTAGTATAAACATTTGAGTTACCAGTGAGACTATTAACCCTTTGACAGTAACTTATTTTGTAGTTTAAATTTGATCCTACTTTGGGTTCAAATTTTGATTGGCTATTATTGTTACTCAGATTACGTAACCAAGATTTCATTTAACCTAACTATTGGTAAAAATACAAGAATCTGAAAATTACATAATCTCAGTTTGTACTATGTTATACATGACTAGGTCAGAAGGGTCGCTAGGCTGGAGTATGAATAGCAATTTTGGGGTATAAAAAGTAATTCTCTTTTTTTAATTATACTATAACAATTAGATAGTAATTATACTATTTTTATTACATAGTATTATATAATTGCCTATCCCTAGTGCTACCTAAAATGATGAAGCTCTTGATAAAACCCTTGTCAATTGAAAAAGCTTTTATATTAAATCTAAACTAATTATTTATTATTGCTAACATTTTACTAGCAATAGTAGAGCATAGGATTAACTCATAAAGGAGTTACCAAAATTCTGGATCAGAATATATTGGAGTGCATTAGAATCATAGTTGGCTAGATCAGAATTGATCAATTTTGCTCCAAGATCAAAAATATTTTACGAATAAAATTATATCTATTTATTAAATAATTTGCTATAGAATCTGCTAACAGCTATAGCTAAATGCTAACCTAGTTCTGACTCTTACAACCTGGAATTTTGGAGACCTTTCTGTAAAATTTACATCGAATCAATTGTCTACGCAAGATTTTTTGAATTATAAATAATTACTAATATCTGTTATTTTATTTGCAGACTAAAACTATATTCTCAAATATCTTTAATTTGTACTAAGGTTTTAATTACTAACTAGATATTTAATTTACTTACTAAGAGGTTCATATACTTACTAAATGTCTATAACCCTTATTGAGGAAACCAGTAGGGTACTCTTATTGATAATTAAAATTACCCAACTATGGCACAAACTATACTATAATAAAAATATATAAAATAATATACAATTCATAAAACACCTATTAGATATATTTGGGTAATTGTTGCAAATCATTAGACAATGTTGGATTGATGTCAAAAAGATAGAAACTGAAAAAATATAATAATGAACAAAAATTAACTTTATATAAACTAATTAATTTCTGTTATAAAAGAAATGAATAATAGTCTTATGCTTTATCAAAATTATTACAAGTCACTCTCGTTATAGTGAAGGCATCGGGCTGAGAGATTTTCTTCACTATATCAAGTGATTCACTATATCAAGAGTCTCTTGATATAGTGAAGATTATATAGTATATTAACTGTATAAATTTTCACTATAGCGAGAGAAATTTAAACTACTTAAAAGTTTATTGCACCCGATCCATCACAAGTGCACCTTCTATAAGTTCGTTTTTGCTCATATTATGTATTAAGTTAAATCACAACGAAAAGATCCCATGACAGAAAAGGTATAGGATAAAGAATTAATTCGTGATCCGCCTAAGAACCAGTGAAATAACATAGTAAATCGTGGGGAAATTTACTATTGTTTTTTGCCTTTTCTGGAATCTGGAGTTCCCAAAGGTCAAAACGATTTTCTACTAAGTAAACATCTCTTTTAAATTAAATAAAAATTGTAGAGGAGAAAATTCCGGTCATAATGGCAGTTAAATCATTAAAATCAGCCAAGTGGATCACGAGATATGAGCATTTTTGTCTTTGCGACTATAGGTATAAACAAAAAAGTAAACATATAATCGCGAAGACAAAAATGCTCATATCTCGCGACCCACTGGGCCAATTTTAATGATTTAACTGCCATTATGACCGAAATTTGCTCCTCTACAACTTTTACTTAATGTAAAAAAGATGTTTGCTTAGTAGAAAATCGGGTTGTCCTTTGGGAAACTCCAGATTCCAAAAAAGGCAAAAAATACATAGTAAACATATCTCCACTGTTTACTATATCCTTTCACTGGTTCTTAGGCAGATCACGAATTAAATGTCATTTAAGTAAATAAATAAATAACTAAAAAAAAAGTTTAATTTAAAAAAAGGGGTAAGTTATGGATTACGTTCATTTAATATTAATTAAGTGTAAAACTAAAGTAACAGTAGGGGGACACAAATTACTAACTCTTCCTGACGATCACTTGTGCCAAAATCTTTCTATTTAAAAAATTAAATTTCCTTAAAATTTATTAAGTAATTAGACCTTTAGCAATTAAATAAACTTGCTCTATTTACAAAATTACATAAAGTTACAAAATTTTGTACTATATTAGCTCCCCTCCATTTAAATATTACAATTTATATCTAAATAAATATTTCATTTAATTTCATAACTTGGGCCAAGGAAACTTGTCTTGTTCCTTAAGACAAAGTTGTTCAGCTCATTCTTGGCTTCATTTCAACATATAAATTATCAAAAACGGTCAAAAACTCACTATTCTATAACCAAAATACTCTAAGCCCTCTTTAAAAATTTTTTCCTTTTTTTCTTTTTTTATTCTTTTTGCTTTTACCCCTATTAATTCTAAACTCTACCAACGGTTTAAACAATCAAATATTAGTGGTTCCTCTATAAATTACTTAATTTATACAACTTTACTTTTTTAAATTAATTAATTTTACACAAAACAAACAATTACAAATTTGTATTCTTTTTAATTTACACAAACTTTGTGTAAAGCTTTTACCATTTATATTTTAGTTACACAAGCTACATATTGTGCTACAAGCCATACTAGCCACACTAGCCATACTAGCCACTCTAGCCACATACTATAACTTATATAGTTACACAAGTTGTACAACGTTATACAAACCAAAAGTTACCAATTTCTAAAGCTCTTATTATCTACAATAGTGTTACATTACCAAAATGCCTACACAAACCTCTGTTGAACCAGATACAACTGATTTAGATATCTTTTTTATGCAATATCCTAATAGATATGGCATCTTTATTCATGAAGATAATCCAAATACTGCTAGACCATCCCCACCAGAGATAAAACCAACATCATGTATTAGCAAAAACTATTTAGGCAACTCTAACAAGGCTACACACTTCTTTCCAGCTGCTACAACAAACCAAATCATCACATGTCTCTGCAACCAATACCATACTAAATTTACCTCAAATAAAAATACTATCTATCAACCAAACCAAACCTTTTCTGTAGTCAAATCCCACTCTCAATTCAAAAAACTCTTTAAAAAAACAGAAGAATCCTCCGAATTTATCCCTCCACCACTAACAATAGATCAATTATCCAATACACATACCCATCCATGCTTCAATTGTAAACAAGAAATTGGTTGTGAAATTAGAGATGATAAAAGACACTATCTTCACAAAGATGGAATCTTTGTACTTAACAATATTTATCACAAATTGTCTTCAAAATTTAAAGCAACAAAAACAGATACAAAACCCTCTTGCTTCTACTCTTCAACCATTAACATCTACAGGAACAGCAAGCCAGACTGAACAACCCAATCAACCTAATTCTAAAATTTTATTATCTAATCCTTTAGATATGGAAATTGATGACAACAACAACCAACCTAATTTACAAGAATCTTCAGCTTCTTCTCAATCTGTTTTATATTCCAATACACCACCAACTTCAGAAGAACTTCAACAACAACAATCCAAATTATCTCAAGAGTCCCAACAAGATAATAACCAAGAACAACACCAATCTGATCAAAAGAAACCTCCTAGAGATACTTCTAATGATCTAGACTGGTTTGCTAAATATCCAGTAACAAATGAAATGGAACAGAATACCAAATTAAATACCACATTAGCACAGCAAATTTTTAACTTTTCCAAACCTCATCTTCGTAAATTTATACCAGGAGCACCAATTCCTTCTAAAAACCAAAAACAAAAACAAACAGCATCAAGCCAATAACCTATTCAAAAACAAAGTTTTAACCATTTACTCAATACTATGGTAGCTGAAAAACCAGAATTCCTCGTACAATTTCTTAAACAAACAAACCTATCAATAGACCCACAACTTAATATTCCACACTATGCATTTGTTTTAATCCTTAAAAAGCTACTTGCTAAATTCACAGAACTTCTATTTACCAAACTTAACTATATCCATATTTTTAGATCACACTATTCCATACCTTCTTATACTGCAATTGAGCGTTGCCGAGTTTCAATTAACTTTGCTCGCTTATATCTTTTTCTTAATGACAAGTATGAGACTATTCATTACCAAAAATTTGCAGAAAAGCTTGATATCAAGCCCCTTCGATACACACTACAATATAATATCAGCTATGACACTCCTCAAAAGCCTTTATTTAAAATTTTTAATAACAATCGTTTTACAATTACTGTTAATATTAATATTCCCAAATCTGATTTTCTTGGTACCTACCATATTCCTTCTCTTAAACCATATATACACAAATTTAATGAATGGTTTGAAACCTTCTTTAAATCCTATCAAAAACAATTTCAAATATTAATCAACAAAAAGTCTACAATTATCTTAAATTCCAAATTGCCACCAAACTAGCTGATGAATGTAAAAAACTTCTACCCTTAGAATTTCAAATTTCAGAACCTTGCTCTCTCAGAGATCGCTCAACTCAAACCAACAAAAAAGCTCTTCACCATATCCATACATGCAAAGATCCCAAGTGTTCTATTCTGAAGATCAAGATGACAAAGAACACAACTATAAAAACCTCTATACTTTTTTAAACAATCTTTTGCTACATATCCTGCACCAGAAAAAGATAGTACAATTTCCTAAAAGACCCCATATAATCCTGACTTTTCTATTTTCTCACCTGGACAACAATATGCTGCTACTTTTAAAAAACCAATTCCACTATATACACTAAATGAGCTAGCATTTAAGGCTGATCAAAAGTTTGCTCAGCTTAATAATACAGAAACAACTACTAAATGAACTGCCTTTTACTTATATTCATATCTTAAAGCATATCTTAAAGCAGCAGCACAAAATGACAATATTTCTGAGCTCAGTCTAGAACAAGCACTTGAAAAAACTATTACACCAACTATTGATCCACATATTCTGGCCAGAATTATTCTCTACTACAATGTCCAAAGCCAATTAAAATTCTCAATTGCACAAATTAAACAAAGCTATGAACAAGACTATTTTATTCAAGCTGAAAAATTCATTATTAAATACTATAAAATCAAAATTCCAACTATAGTAGAAGACACATTATTCCTATCTACTTCACCTACAAACCCTTCTGCTACATATAGTTCCCTTTTTCAATAAGTTCTTCTGTGGATAACATTAATGCAGCTGCTGCTTCCAAAATAATGATGTCCTCACTTATAGTGTGCCATTTTTGGAAGAGAATGATATAAGTAGGCAGGCAGATAAGCCTATTTACGCGAAGAACCAAGTTAATGACAGCCAGACCCAATGCACAGGGCAGGCTTTGGTATCCTGCGCAGCTGTGAGAGCCAAGCTTCAAACGGCGAGCGACCCCATAGAAGAACAACCTTCTACCTTAGCTACCAATACATCACATCCAGCTAAGGTACAATCTAAACAAATTATATCTACATCAAATACAGCAAATATTCAAAACACTTGTTATAACAAATTTCTTCAGTATTACAATTTGCCTATTTTACCATTATCACAAACTATTGAATCATTCTTAAATCATATAAAACACAACTACCCAGAACTCTACTCTCCACATTTTATCAAAATATCTATTTATACAAACAAAACACAAGACTATAAAGAGGCACATATATATATACCTCATGAACTCTGTTCTTTACCAACCATTCATTATTACCATTTGAAGACTTACCATACTGCTACAAAATCCCACTTAAATCTTCTACATCAAGCTGCCCAATACCAAGTCCAATATCTACTTATACTTGTTTAGAGCTCTATCAACTCCATACTTTTTCTCCTATACAACCAACTACTCGAGATTTAAATCTAAATATAGCTACTCATAATGTCAGAGGTTTTAATGTAGCCTCCAAAAGACAAATCTGGCAAGATTATTGTATCAACCATAACATCTCTATTGCTTGTATCACTGAAACCAAAATCTCATACAAAACTAAGCTTTCCTTTTGTAATAACAACTTATTTACCTACTTTTGGGCCAATTCAGATAGCTCATCAGAAGGTACTGCAATTATAATTCGCAATCACTTCAAACCTCATGTACATAGCTGACTTACTCATCCAGGTGGAGCTGTTGCATTAGACTTATTCTTTAAAAGTGATATTAAACTACAAATCATTTCAGTATATCTTTCTTCAACTGATATGACAAAAAGAGCAAATAAACAAAACATTATTATTAACTGGATACAACAAGCTAAACAGCTAAATCTTCATCCTATTATTCTTTACACAAGACAATACTCTTAGTTCATCATCTAAATACAAACTTATAAACTTTTTACATCGATCAAATATGTTTGATATTGGAGCACATCTAAACAATACACACCACACATGGTCAAACAATACAAGTTCTAGTAGAATTGACTATATCTGGACTGATTAATTTAATATACAATTCCTTCTTTCATATTATCTAGATAACAGTTATACTAGTACTTCTAGTGATCATCTTATTCTTACTACATTATGGACATTTACTAATGCCTACTCTAAACCACAACGCCTTCGTACTGGAATTAGTCACCGAATTTTTAACTACAAAGCTATATCAACAGACCAATGGTCTAAATTTTCAGAACTTTGTACTGAACTATCTATACAACACAACATTCCACTATCAATTGATACTCAAGAGAATATTGATACTATCTGGCACAAAATTCAGAATTGTATCATACAAGCTGCAATTCAAACAATTCCTAACAAAATTTCCCGAAAGCGAAGTTACAATCACAAGTACAAACCACACTGTACTGCTCTTCATACAGGCCTAAAAAAACTTGGTCATTTAATTAAAACTATTAAAAGCAACACTAATCTGTATCTGCCAAATATTAACTCAAATATATTACTTATCAATTCCTATACCAAAAGCAATCTTCAACCTCTTGTATCACTTGATTCAACTCATATCTGTCCCTGGCTTCAACATGCCTATGATATATGGAAACAGATTTATCATGCATACCATCTTGAGCACTCACTTCTCCTTCGTCAGCAAATAAATCAAGCTTCAGAAAAAAGATGTGAAACTCTTGTTTCTAAACCCTCACAAGCTATTAATAGTATCCTGGACCAATATCAAACTCCAGTTCATTTCTCCAATATTAAACTTGAAAATCAACTAATAACCAACCCTGTCACAATCAAACAACATGTTTAATTACATTTTTATAACTGGACAACTTATAGACCAACCAACCAAACCATTTTTAATAGTTTTTGGCAACAACACTCTCTCATATTAATCCTAGCTGGTATACCTCACTTGTTAATCCTATTACAGAAGATGAAGTTCTTCAAACAATTGCTAAGCTTCCAAATGGCAAAGCCTATGGGCCTACAGGAATTAGCAATGAAATGATCAAATACCTTAGCCAGACTTGTATTATTTCACTTACTGTTTTATTTAATCAATGCCTTTCCCAAGATCGTATTCCTAAATTATGGAAGTATGGAAGAATATTTCCTATACCTAAAAATAACTCATTTGATGGCAATCTAAATCTTACTCTTCTATTAGCCTTATTGAAAATATCTGAAATTATACACCAAAATCCTTACTAACTGACTCAACCAAGTATTATCACAACATTCTATTCTATCACCCTACAACTATGTAGCCCTTCCAGGCAATAGTACTTCTATCCCTATACATATTCTAAACAACTTAATAGAGGATGCTAATTGCAATCACAAAGAAATCTGGATTCTATCCCAAGATATGAGCAAAGCCTATAACTCTGTAAACTTTACTTTACTTGAACAAGCCCTTCATCGAATTGCTTTACCAATTAGTATTATTAATATTCTTACTGATTTACTAGTTGATAGACAAAATCAAGTTATTACAAATCTTGGTCTTACCCCACCTTATCAGATTCAAAATGGTATTGACCAGAGTGAAACTATTACTCCTCTTTTATGGCAGATTTATTATGATCCACTCATTACCTATATTCATACCAACTCATCTGGTTATACTACTGAAATTTCCTGGATAACAAATCTCAAAAGCTATACCAAAGAAAAAATTAAAACACACTGCTCAGTATTAGCTTATATAGATAATACTTTGTGGATTGCTCCTTCCCATAACGAGCTTGCCAATATAATTTCAATTGCTGAATCTTTCTATACTATGGCCAATATTCAGGTTAATCCATCTAAATCAACTTTATCAACTAATAGCAAACCAAATAATTATTCTCCTATAATCTTTAATAACCAAGCTATATCCCTCTGGCCACGTCATCAACCTTTTAAATTTTTTGGATGTTGGTTTACACTCAACAACAAGCAAACTCAACAAATACAACTAATATCTGCTGAGTCCTACCAACTTATTAATATTACCAAAACAAAGCAAATTACTGATACCCATGCCAGATATATTATTAATACTGTTATTATTCCAACTATTGAATATCGACTACAAAATATAGTTCTTAACAGATCTATATGTAACAAAATTCTTAAACAACATATAGGTTTAGTCAAACACAAAGCTAAACTTAGCCGAACTATCCCTACTAGTACACTACTTCATCCGCAAATATATAATATTAAAAATATCTGGGATATTCAACTTCAGCACCATATATTCAACTTCATTAAACGATTAAACAATAATAATCTACTTGGAACCACAACCCACATTCGAATTCAGCAAATTCAAAACAATCTCTGGTCACCTACTAGTATTTTCTTACAACCCAATCCTATAATTGATGGATTCAACAGACATACTACAAACTTTAAAATTATATTATTGTTCAAACATCTCAATTGTACAATTAGTCCTAATACAAACTGGAGTATTACTTTTACAATTAAAGAAGGATCTGTGTCTCTAGAATCTATTCTATCTTCACATCCAAAATACCCAATCTTTAAAAAGCAAATCCGACATCATCATCTTCTCTTTTTGGAACAAATCACTACTTTTGATAATCTACATTTACTTGACTAGAAACATATTTCACCTAAACTTAACAAAATTCCAAAAGGAAGAATTCCTCTATGGTTTACTTTGTTGGAAGATAAAGTTACTAGCCACTCATTTGAGCGAACTATATATACACACTTTAATCTGCCTCAAACTAATTATTATAGTTATACTACTAGACACTCTTTCAAACATACCAAACCATGGTTAATTACTACTTTGGATAATCAAATTATCTTAGGTAAAGCACGCCGGAAGGTTACTACCTCAGACCATAC
>QKWP01000039.1:31176-43917 GCA_003550325.1 Gigaspora rosea
TTTTTTTTTTTTTTTTTTTTTTTTAGGGGGAGCAAATCAGGTTTTTTTTATTGGCTTGGGTTTCGTCATTTTGAATTTGGGTTTCGTCTTTCATCAGCAGGATTTGAGGTTGTTTCGTCTTTCGTCAAGAGATTCGTCATTTGAGGCTTAGGTTTCGTCTTTCGTCATCAAGCACAAAAGGTTTCGTCTAACAACTATACGTCAAACTGTATATGGTGCTGCGTTAAAAATTGATTGCATTGTTAATGCATTTATGTTTAGCGTTATGTATTTATCAAATTCGACGTTAAAATGATATTTTAACTAGCAAGCAAAGTCCTAAGACTTGTGAGTTTCGAATTATATATTATATTTAGAACAGTATTTAATATATGGATCGATTTTATTATATTTTAGATTTTAATTTTATAATTTGGCCAACTTAATTACATTAGCAATAGTACGCATAAAATTGCATAAAATATTGTTGGCCCATAGACAAAAGGAATTTTATAAAAATTAATATAGACTATAATACATTCATATATGGTACAAATTTCTAAATTTATAAATGCGTTTTAACAGATTCTTATTTTTAAATCGATCAATTAATAGTTATTTTAAGGATGCATTGCAATGATTGAGCAAAATATCAATATATAGTTCTATCCAAGCATTATAAAAATTAAGATATTGCAATGATTACGATAATATTTCGTACTCGTATTTTCAATTCTTCTGGTATGTCATCAACAATGCACCGTAATGAGAGAAATTGAAGTTTTTGTAAATTACCAATAAGTTCCAGAAGTTGTGTGGAAAGTAATGTTGAGATATGTAATGTTTGGACAGAAGGCATTAAGTGCTTTAGTAAGAACGATTCCTCCAAAATTTTTCAGAATCGAGACTTAGTCGTTGTAGTAATAAGCCAGAATTGTCTAAAATTAATGCTATATTCTATGCACTAATTGAATAATCAATTGTCTCTAAGGTTCTGATTTTATGATCTAATATTCCCAACGGATCCTATAGTCGCAAAAACTAATACAAAGTGTTTCTAAATTTTTACAATTATTCAGTGCCTCGAACTTTGCACAAAAAATACAATGATCTATTTTAACTTCTTGTATTGAGTATTTTTTTGACTTCTAAAGCCGATATGATGCCTTAGAATTTTTAGCTTTCCAATGAGCTTTACAGAAAAATCAACCAAGTTAAACAGTCTTAGTTGTTCTTGTGATATAAAAGCTTGAATTAACTGTAACACATAATTTTAATAATATCCGAATTCGTCAAGTCTCTAGTTCTAATTTTCTAGCATTTTTTACCAAAGCCCTTAGAAATGATTAGAACATTCAGTGTTGGAGACTCCTATTTTTTCTCAAAGGTAAATGTTGAAGTCGTGAGAAAAATTGTACATTTCTCCTTATAAGCAAAAGATTTCTGGCTTAAGTTTAAAAAATACAACTAATTTATCTAAAATAGGATCACTTTCAATTAGTAATTTGAGTAGTAAATTATTATGGAATTCATCGATGTGTTGTAATATGTCGGTTCAAAAAGATTGAGAGAGATCCATTCTCTGAATTCTTCGTAATTCATCGATGCATTCGGTTCAACATGCTTGAGATTGATCCATTATATCACTTTCCCTTCTAAATGATTTAGATCAAGAATCTTTAAAAATTTTGCATAATCAATAGCGTTTCGGAAATTTCCTTATTCATTCCACATTTTCTTTTAAAATGAATTTTTCGTCTTCGATATTAGGTGAAAAATAATTAATAATGTATAAAGGCCTTCGATCAAATGAAAATGGATTTTGCAAAATGGATTTTGTAAAAGAATATAAATTGATATTTTGCACCAATGTTGGTACACAAGTGTGCATGAATATAAGGAATAAATTTCATTATCCAAATTTTTAAGAATATTTTCCATTAATTCGGGAATATCGCCTGTAAGCCATAGTTTCATCAGAAAGGAATTTTAGGAAACATATTATACAAATAGTGGGGTCATGTGAAGTTCATCATTCAGATGAGTATGATGCGTAAACTTTACATATTCGTTCATCTATGTCTAACAAAAAGAATTTAGAAGCACTTTAACAAAGATCTCAATTTTTTTGAGGTTATACTGCTCTAAAAATCTATTTTTACACAGTCGCATATATTTTACTCGATGAAAATCAAAGATATTTAAACAATCGAAGATATTATTTAATGAAATCGAAGATATTATTTAATGAAATCAATATTTTTACACAATCGAAGATATTACTTAATGAAAATCAAAATTTTTGCGAGATTATATTTTCAATTGTTCTAACAAAAAATAAAACAAGATGTTTACATGACTGTACGCACATACATATATTTGTACTTTTGATTGAATTCATTATTTAATTTTGATATAATATATTAAAAAAATTAATGAAAATAAGTTTGCAGTTTTTTTTTCCACATATAATTGCACAAATTACCGCGTGTTTTTCATTTTAAAATGTAAATTTCGGCTTTTGTTCTTTGTTAAGATTCGCCAGTTCAACTAAATAATTTTTTGCTTCACGTTCTATCAATGCTAGTTTATGTTCTTTTAATGCTAATAACCGTTCTTGATATTCAAGTTTATTAATTGTTGAGCTTTTTTCATGTGCCCTTTTGCCTGAATTTTCAAATGAATAATGAACACTTTGGAATCATTTTGGTCTTTTTTTAGTTATTTAAATTTTTTATTTTTGAGCTTTTTTCATGTCCCCTTCTGCTTGAATTTTCAAATGAATAATGACCACTTTGGAATCTTTTTGGTTTTTTTTTTAGTTATTTAAATTTTATATTTTTGATGGATTTATTTGAACTTATTTTTGATAGATTTATTTGAACTTTACACTAACAGTGTACAGTATCATTAATTTTACTCCAGTTTTCGCTTATTCTGACTAATCAGAAGATAAGATTAGGTGCAATGTTACAATCAAATGACACATCATCACAAAAGCTCGTCTAAGAAATCAACTTTTGCGCATATGAGTGAAAAATCCTCTCCATAATTGGGGTTTTTTGTAATATTTTACAATATTTACTCAGGTTATATAAAAGCAAAAAATCTTATACACGTACATATACAATATTTAATTGATATTTATTTAGCTGGTAAAATCATAAAGTTCATAAGTTGCAATTTATATAAATTTATTATATTTTAGAATTCGATTTTTACAGTTTTGATCAACTTAACCATATTGACAATAGTATTATAAAATAGTATAGAATCTTGTTGGTCCACGCGATAAAAGAAATTAACAATCAACAACAATTCGTTCATATGGTACCAATGCAACATATGCTTCCACTTCCTTTCTAATATTATCATCTAAAACCAAATTACTTTCTACGCCCACGTAGTTCAAAGTTCTGGTTCTTATACAAAATTCGATTAGCGCTTTAGTATTTTTTTCTTCACCAAGGCGATAAATTAATATTTTTTTTAAAGGTGAATTGCAATGATTGAACAAAACATCTATATATGGTTCTAGCCAATTATCTCCTAAGTCAAAATATTGCAATGTTAACGGCAATATTTCAGCAAATTGAATTACTCGTATTTTCAATTCTTCTTCTGGTATTCCATAAACAAAGCACATTAATGAGAGAAATTGAAGTTTTTGTAAATTGCCAATAAGCTTCACAAGTTGTGTAGAAAACTCAAAATAATTAATGTTGAGATATGTAATGTTTGGACAGAAGGACTTAATTGCTTCTAGTAATACCGATTCTTCCCAAATAATTTCATCAATTATCGATGCTTCAATACTTAACCGTTGTAGTAATAAGCCAGATTTTTCTAAAATTAACGCTATAGGCTGTGCATCATACGGCTCATCAATTATCTTTAAAGTGCTGATTTTACAATCTAATATGTTCGATAATTTCGTATCGCAACACCTAATATAAAATGTTTCTAAATTTTTACAATTATTTAGCACATTGAACTCTGCATTAAAAGCACAATGTTCTACCCTAACTTCTTGTAATGAGTTTTTTTGACTATCTAAAGCAGAAATGATGCCATAAAATTCTTTAGGATAATCATACCCAGTAAAGCTAAACAGCCTAAGTTGTTCTTGTGACTTAATAACGTTTATAAGAACATGAACTAGTTGCATCTCATAATAATAAGGATCAAAACCGTCAATTATCAAAGTACTAATTTTTGTTGCATGTTTAGCTAAAGCCCTTAATAGTGTGATAGCACTTTCAATGTTATCATCTGATATTTCGTTCAAAGACAGATGTTGAATTCTTGAAAAAATTGCTTATTTTCTCCTAATGTATAAAAGATCTCCGGCTTTAATTCAAGAGATTTCGAAAAACCTAAATCTAATTTACGCAAAGTGGCACCACATTCAATGAATAATTTGAATAATGAATTGTTTATGTGATATTTCGGGTCGTCATAAAATGATTCTGAATTAACTAGCTCAAGATTGATCCATTTTTTAACTTGCCTTTCTAGAAGAAATAAATCAAGAACTTTTAGGAACCTTGCGTAATTAAATAATGTTTTGGAAATTTCATTTATCCCACATTCTTCTTTTAAAATTAATTTTTCATCTTCACCAAGAGATGAAAAATATTTAGAAATGAATAAAGGTTTTTTATTGAAAGAAAATGGATCTTGCCAAAGTATGGGTATTGATATTTTGCACCAATGTCGACTCACAAGTACGCACGAATATAAAGAATAAAATTCATTATTTAGATTATTATATTAAGAATTTTCTCCAATATTTCGGGCATATCACCTATAAATATTTTCGATGCCATGAAAAATAGAAAGGAATTAGAAAACGCTATGTAACAAGCATGATTAAAAATCCATTTGATTGGCTAAAAATTTGATCTTCGTCAAATTAAAATTTAAAATTTGATTGGCTCATATCGAAAATATAACTTTCGAAAAATACGCCGAATATGCTCTACTTACATCCTTCCGGCATAGATTTAATTTTTTTTACACATTCATAAAAATTATATTTAAAAGTTTACGCGTTTTTTTTTTTTTATATTTATTTTCGATCATTTCGATCATTTCAATCTCGTCAAGTAGTATTAATAACGCGAATAATTGGTTTAAATAAAAATTATGTCAAATAATAAGCGCGCCAAATATAGTAATTTTCAAAAAACTCGCGATAAAATGCCGAAGAGCAAAATTAATCATGGCCCCTGTTCTATCTATAATTGTAATAAAAGCTCTAATGATTTTCGATGTTTAAGTAACTTGGCTATAAGAAAAGCATCCGCTAAAGGAAATCTTCGCTTGTATCCTTATTTGCAACCCGGTTATCAAATTTGTAGTCCACATTATACGGCTATTGTTGAAAATCAATTACCTGAACCAACATCCGCGCCCGCACAAGCATTTATTCCAACAACATTACCAGTTAAACCATCAATTGGTGATCAAATTAAACAAATGACTAGCGTGTTATATACAAAAAGACATGATAATGTGATACTTGACCCTAATGAATTCGATAAAATGCTTAAGGAAACTGACCCTAATTTAACCAATTTTTTTGCTGATATGTGTGCTATATTAATACCGCGGGACCGCTCACCTTATAATAAAAAAGAAGATCGAAAAAAAATTGTCGCGATCTTATACTTAATGGCGGGAATACGTAATCAGCATGTTAATAATTTTAAACTGGAGCTTGCTTTGTATCTTGCAGGATCTGGAGTAACTTGCGATGCAATTAATGCATTAAGTAGTGCTGGAGTATCAGTTACTCATCAGACTGTATATAACTACAAAAAAAAAATTGCTGACGAACATCCGATAAGAGTAAAAAAATATTTCGATGAAAACAAAAATAATCTGTGCATATACAACCTGGATGATTATCATAACATCCATGAAAATCGACGTCCAGACTGCACATCTCTTTCGAGTGCAGTTCACCTAGCGACATGTGTGGCTAAAAGTGTTGAAAAATCCGATCCCGTACCAATTATGTTTAATAATAAGTCTGTCCATAATCCCAATAATATTGACGCTTCTATTGTTTGTGAAAAACTTATTAACCAATATCAGTATTGCTTCGATTTATCGTATTCGCGACGGATGGCTCAATGGAATAGTTCTTTTTCTAATTTTGATAGAATCGAACAGCTTTCAATCCATTTTTATGATAATGCCATCGAGGAACGAAAGGAAGAGCGCAAAATGAAAGGTGCAATGTTAGTAGGAGTAAAGGAACAACAGCTACATTCCATGCAAGATTACCTAAATGCATTAAATATTGTTTTCGACTATAATAAAGAAATAGGTCATCTTGATGGTAATGTAGCGCCGATTGTTGCTGACTGGCCGGGTCAGCGTTATATTCGTCAAGCACTTACCCATTTTCATAAAAAAAAGAAAATTCAATACCAAAAGAAATTGTATCGGTTGTTCCTTTACTTGGGCCCTTGCACGTCGCTCTTAATACAAAAGAGCAGGTAATGAAAATTTATTACCCATTCTTCGAAAAGCTCTTTCATTTTGTGTTTGGGGAAAGAAAAATTTTGGCCATAAAACCTAGACCGTGGAGAACGAATCTTCTACTCGAATTGGCATTTACTGCATGGATCGAGATTAAAGAGCATATTGTAAAAAAATTTATTTTTTTACAAAAAAATATCGAGTATCAGGTTATTATGGAGCTGTTGGACAATATCGTACCTGCTTCCCTCGATATATATGCTTTGTTATTTCGATCTGGATCCTTCGATAATTACGTAGAAACGATTTTTCGTATATGGACCTTCGCCTTGCGATGGCATCGTAAAAATTATAATAAGGCTCCGTTGGCATTTTTATCGGACCTATTCTATTGGGAAAAGATTGAGCATCCAATGAGAGAAGCAATTAAAAAAAATTTAGTTCAATTTAACGATTATTGGGTCGAAAACATGCATAGTAGAATACGTGCTACAACATCTCCAAAGGATGCTGCTGACAATATACAAAAACAGGCTTATCTTTTAGATTTTCATAAATATTCAGCATTCCGTGAGATGTTTTCAACTACGAAACGTTACCCGTATTCACCGCGAGATCTGAAATTTTTAACTACTAAAACCTGTATTTTTCTTATTTCACAATTTCAAGAAATTTACAGGAAAAACGAAGAAACTAATTTAGTCAGTAGTAAAATTCCATCTCCATTAAAACGACGAAAAAAAAAAGAATTACCCACCTCATATAATCTTCCTACTTTAGGTGAAATAGACATAACAAGTATGCCAACCGGATATAGCACACTATTTCCTCCCTTATTCAATAATTGTGATCATTGTTATAAAATATTGAATATAAATGATCAAACAATTATTTTAATATGTGGCCACGGATTTCACCTCGAATGCTATAATTCGATGGAGAAAAAATGCAGACATTGTTTAAATTACTACAAAAAGGGAATATGGAAAAATGTTAATGCATTTTTAAATGGTTTAAATTCAGAAAAAAATTTTGACAAAGATTTGGACGACGATGCGCAAGAAGATACTGAAGAGGATAACAATAATTCAGAAGAGACAGAAATCGATCAATTAAATAGACAAGAATCTCTAGAATTAGATTTACTTAATAGAATTAGCGAAATTAATAGTTGGTAAAAAAAAAAAAAATTAAGAAGCTAGTTTTACTTACACGCAAATTTTAAATTTTAAAAAAAAAGTCAAATAAATTAGAAATATCCGGTAAAGCTATACAAGGCTTGAGTGTTTGGTTGAGGCATGGTGTTGGCTAGGTTGATCTACTTATTTCCTGGTAAGTACAAAATAAAAAGTCGAATATACGTTCGGCTTCTTAGTTTCAAATAGTATAAGTAGAAGTTAGTTGAACATAAAAGGTCATATTTTTTGGAAAACAACGACATAATAAAACTTTTTATTGAATCTGATTATACCAGATTAAATTTGAAGGTAAGAAAACAAGCGAACTGCTAAGGTAGTGGTGAAGTTTCGTAGATGGTTAATATGAATGTAACCTAGTTTGCATATAAGTAAAAATGGGCTTTTCCTTATTTAAGCAATATAAAAAAAATTTTGTCGATCAGCCAATCAAATGGATTTTTAATCATGCTTATGTAATATAATCTATAAATACATAGTAGTACCACATCAATCAAATGATCTACTTTAATCAAAACAATCGCATCGCGTCTGTGCCAGGTTATGTCGATCACTAATTTTAAAGTGCGTAAGTTTTAAGATATGACTGTATTGTTCAGGCTTTTAATAATTAAACAAATTGATTGGAGAAGGTAAGAGTTATGTCGATTGTGTTAGTTTAGTTTGCTAAAATTTAGATAGAACTAAAATGTAAATAAGCTGATATTACTAAGTCTTAATAATTTAATCTGATAGAACGTTTTGGTTTGTGTAAAATGAATATATTTTAAAAAATTTGTGCCACTAATTTGATGAATTTTACCAGAAGTAATATGAATGTGAGTTATGAAAGTAAAGTTGTTTAATGGTTTTTAATATGTACAGTATTTGGATAAAATAAAATACAATATTTTAGGTGTGTTAAAGTAATATTCATTAACTCAAGCGTAATTGGAACTCTCTGACGTCCGTACAATGTTGATATAAATTATGATTAATTTTTAAAAAATCAAATTGATTCAAATAAAATACTTATTATTGGTAATTCAAAATTTCCAAAAATTTCATTTAATATGTAAAGCTGGATAATAAAAGTTCAAATAGCTTGTCTTTTCTTTTTAACAATTTATAATAAAATTTAAAATTTTAATAAAGTTTCATAACAATAATGTCTATATATTATAAATTAGATAATAAAAGTTCGCATTTACTTTTTTTTTAACAATAAAAATTTCATAACAATATTGGCCGAATGATTGATAAGTCTTAACCTGTTGGTTATTTATTGTTGAATGTTCTAACTTTAATTTTCCTGCTAAACTAGGAAAATAGTCAATACTATCGATGTAAGTTATTATGTAACAATTTATCATGGTTACGAATCAGATCAGACGATAATCGGCATTATGAACCCCACCAGGGGTCTAGTAGGGTCCCTAATGCGATGCGAAATAAAATGCAAATTATGCGATGCGATTGGTCAAAATTATGTGTCCAATGCCAAACACTCTCAAAATTATGCGAAATGATCGTAAATTATGCGATTTTTTTTAAAACAAATAATAGTTTTTATTTATTTATTAAAAATTAAAAAATTTAACATGCTAATCGAATTTTCAGACAAATTTTGTCTGTTATCAGCTAAAATTCTATTATATGCCGAAAAGCTACGTTCGACATCTATACCTGAGATTGGCAACCAAATATAAATTACTGCCAATTTAGATAAATTTGGCAAAATTTCAAGTTTTTCTTGCCAGTAACTATCCAAATCAAAATCCTCTTCAAATAATTCATTCAAACCACAATAAATTCCCCATTCTGTAATTAATTCATTTGTAGGATTTTTAAATTCTTCAATATCTTTATAGAGTAATATATTGTGATGGTGTGGTTGTAATTGAATAAAGCGTGGATCAAAACATCTAGTAGCAGTAAAAATTGAAATTGCGGAGTAATTATTAATATGTTTATCAAATTTGGCTAAAGCAAGTTGAAATGCTTCTTTAAAAAAAGAATCATAAATTGTCAAATCAATATTAAAATCTTCACAAAGTTTTATCATCTCATTTGATTTAGGTGGAATTTCAACTCCAAAAAATAATCTTGCTCTTGTTAATTCTAATCTTGTTGCAAGAAATGGTGCTAAAGGTTTATCACGAATTTTAAAAAATTCAATATCATTTACTAATCTATTAATTAATAATAAAAACATTATTAGTAATTAAATTAAAATTAATACTGTAAATAAAAAAATTACTTACTGTTGCATATTAAAAGTAATAAAATGCATAATATATTGAAGAAAAAAAATATTATTACTATCTTCAAAAATTTTAATAAGTTCTAAAATAGCAGAATTACTATTTCTATTTTTTTCTTCTTCTTGATAAAACTCAATAAAAAAATTAAAATGTTTATTTAACCAAAAAACAAAATTATACCAAGAATTCCATCTGGTTTTTACTGGTAAAGGAGGTAATAAAGGATTTAAAATACCATTAGCAGAAAGAAAACTAATCCATCTTCTTTTTCTAGCTGGAGAATATGTAAAAGTTGTTTTAATTAAACTAACTACATGATCAAAAAATTTAAAATTTTTATATTCTATCCAAGTTTCACCAACTAAGTTAAGAATATGAGCAAAACAAGTGCTATGTTTTAATTGGGGAATTAAAGAAGAGAGAACTCTAAATGCTACTAACATATAAGAAGCATTATCTGTAATAAACAAAATTACATTGTTAAAAGAAATATTATAAAATGTTAATGTAGTAATAACTAATTGAGAAATAGTAGTATTATTAACAATATTTAAAAAACTAGTTTTTACCAACTTAGTTTTATTAAAAAAACTAAACAAAATATTAACTACAGCTCTTCCACAAGAGTCTGTAGTTTCATCAATTGTAATACAGATTTTTTTATTATTTAATTCATTTTTAAGCTTTGCTTCTTCTTCTTGATATAATAAAGGAAGATATTTACTACGTAATTGATCAGGCCCAGGAATAACTCCACCTATTAAATATATATATATATATTAATTAAAAAATTAAAATAAAAATTTAAAAAAATATATATAATTATCTTTACCATTTTTACAATATTGCCTTAAAAATGGTTTAAAATAGTTTGCTTTTTCAATAGGTATATCAGCTTGAACAAATATACGAAGAAAATCTTCAATGAAAGTTTCTTTAATATCATTACTTTGCTGAAATAACTTTATTCCAACTTGGTGAAAGGTAGATTGTACAGGTCTTTGAGTTTTTGATGTATGCGCATCCGATTTTAAATGATTATCAATTGTAGACTTTTTTCATGATTTACTACAATTTCACATGCTTTACAAAAAAGTTTTTCACCACTAGCATAAAAATTTGATTTATACTTTGGGTTTTTGACAAGACGTTCTGAAGCAGATACCATAATTGTATTAAAAAAAATTTAACAAAATGTTTTTTTGTAAAAAAAAAAAATTCAAAAAAATGAAAAAAATTTTTTTATAAAAAATTAATTTGTAAGATGTAAAAAAAATTGCAAATGCCTCACCATTAATATTAAAAAAAAAAAATTTTTTTCAAGTTAATGGCAAGATTGAAAAGGAAGCCAACATTGGTGCATAAACAATCACATAAAGAATTTAAGTAATTAATTTAATGAGTTAACTGGTTTAGGATATTATAATATTAATATCCAGTATGGTACTAGAATGAATCCAAAAAGAAAAAAAATCACAATAAAAAAAAAAGAATCGAATGATTTAAAAATTGACCAATCAACGGGCGCCAATTATGATTATGCGATTTTTGGTCAAATTATGCTTTACATATGCTATGCTAAAAATTGGCCAATTATGCGCATCGCATCGCATCGCATAAAACTAGGGTCCCTAGGGTCTAGACACTTTTGCAGTAATGTGACGTGGCGCATGAGGATTAACCAATCGGAGAACGTAAATTTTGATCGTCCCGGATCAGTCCGACATCAAAACAAAACACGTGTACAAGAAGAAAAAAAGAGAAAAAGAGCGAAAATACTTGAAAACTAGCGTTTAAATCGACTTTAAAAACCACATAAAAATGGCCGGAACGAGATTTTACATATAGATAGTGACCCTCTATGGCTATATCCACGAACCCTAACCCTAACCTTAACAATAAAGCCAAAAAGTTAATCCGAATACAACTACCCCAACAGCACCCTGAAAAATTTTGCGATATGTGATGCCCTAGCCAATTAGATTACTAGATTAACACATAATAAGATTGACAATATACATGTATATGCTTACTACTAAAAATTGATAACGAGAAATTTTGCTCTTTGTTATAATAAATTAAATCAATTGTAACCTCTTCCAAAATACACAGTAATGACTCATTTTTCAAAATACTTATATGCGCAACATATCATTTCGATTTTGACATGAACCTTTTAACTAAAAATAAATAAATAGTTTTTTGCAAAAAAAAAAGAATAAAAAGATAAAGTTATCATCATATAAAAACTATTATAATACTTGTAATTTATTGTTAAATAAATTTCTATTACTTTAAATTGGTTTTTTGGCTTTATAGAGTACCTTAAGTATATAGATATGTTGATAAATAAATAGACAAGTTAGTATACAAGAAGGCTAGGATTAGTAATAGGCAAGAAAGCTAGAATTAGTATAGACGAAGAAGTTAATAGAAAACACAAAAAAATATTTAGATGGGTAAATTAGTAAGTAAGTAGATGGTCAGACAGATTAGTACATATGTTAGTGAGTAACAATTAAGATGAGAAAAGGAGTTGAGTGTGTAGATAATATAGAATTAAATAGATACGTAAATTAAGTAGAAGAATGATAATTTAAATTAAAATTAGTAGGTGTACAAAATAAATAAAGTTGAATAAATGTATGAAAAATATAATAGCGAAATAAGAATTAAGTAAATAAAAATTAAGTGGTTATGTTAGTAAAATAAATATATTTATTTTTTTAAAATTTACTTTAAGTTCGATCTTACTTTTCTCAAAATATTTTATCAGATACGTACACATGGGAACATTTTGGAAATGGCAGGTTCTTTTAAAGGTAGGGTTC
>QKWP01000039.1:56280-93033 GCA_003550325.1 Gigaspora rosea
AAAAAAAAAAAAAAGTATAAGGAAGAATAAGGGTCCGCGTTCTCAAGTATAATGGAAGAGCACATGACAATGGTGTAGTGAATGCCAACCATCTTGCAGCGGTAAATAAATATAAGAGAAAATGATGATCCGCTGTTTTTAAGTTAGGAGTAAGTTCATGACAACAAGGGTGGTAAATGATATTAAGTTAAGGGGTAAGTATTATGGACATACACACATATAGGGGTACAACAGGTGCAATAGAAACTGGGCTAACACTTCCATAACGAGCATCAGTGGGTGGCTACCCAAAAGAATAGGGTTAACGCATCTCCTCGGCTTTTTACTCTCAGCAAGAATGGACTTTAGAACATCTTCCTGGCTTTTTACTATTTTCTTCTCTTTAATCCAAATCGATCCTCTGCTCATCTCCCATAATGTAACTTCATAATGTCTAATAAAGAAAGTGTTTAATATGAAATCCGAGCGAGAAAAATAACCCTATGCGTTGACGATAGTCACACTAGGGTTATTATCGCGAGGATAACCTGATTCGTGGCTTATATGAATTGAGGCTTATATGAAAAAGGTAATTGCATATGATTGTATGCAATGGAGATTATAGATATGCATGTGATAGAGATTATAGAACGTATGCATGCAGCAGAGGTTATAAAGTTACATGTGGGAGTAAATGGTGAATTTTAGTGCCTTTCTAATTCGCTTGTCTTGTCACTTGTTCTCTTTGATGCCCGATTATAATCTGGCTCCCTCCCTCCCGCCCTCTCTCTCTCATTCATTGCACCTATCACCCTGCTTGTTGTTATGTATAGCGAGTTGAAGGCGCTGCACCATAGCGTGGGCTCGAACTCGCTATTTTATGTTGTCATGTGTACCGAGTTGAAGGCACCGCACCACAGCGTGGGCTCGTACTCGCTATTGTATGTTATAATATTTAATGAGTTGAAGGCGCCCATCATAGCGTGGGCTCGAACTCACTATTATAAAATTGATACTGCCGGAAAAAAAAAAAGAGGGTTTTTGAAAGTAGAAGGTGCCACACTATTGCATTGGCTTGTACTTTCGATCATCACTCATGAAAAAAAAAGAGAAAGAAAGTTTTGAAAGTAGAAGGCGCTACACCATAGTATTGGCTTGTACTTTCGATCTTCATTTATGCAAAAAAAAAAAAAAAAAAATAAGAAAAGAGAGGAAAAACTTTATATATTATACTAAAATGGAAGTGATTAGTGGCTGGGTGGCGTAGTTGTAAGCGTAACGCTGGATTTTCTGCAAAATGCTAATCTTAAAGCGTAACGCTAAATTTTTGACGATATGCCAAAATCTCATGTAACACTTGATTTTTAGCAAAGTGCTAGAATTTTCGCATAACACTCTAAAAAGTCAAAATGCATATAAGTTTCCAAATTTTCAATAAAGTCAGGCAGATTTCTCACCACTACAAAAAAAGTTAATGATAATAAATAAACTTATCTGAATTGTAATAAACCCCGAATTCAACTATAACTTTAATAAACCCTTCGTAACTCAATTCGACGGACTGAATTGACTTGTAACCTCGAATCGGTTATATTCAGACTTGAATTCCATGTAACCCAGTCTTGTTAATTCTCTAAAATTGCTCAAGTGAATCATACCGGTCTACCGATAGGACTATAGAGAAGACTTATAGTTTGGATATAAGATTGAGAAACGTTGTCGCCTTTAAATTCCACTGACTCTGATAGTTGTTTTAGAACTCACCTTACCCTTTTAATAAACTCTAGCACTTACGGAAAATTTCTAACTTACCTATATCGATATCACCTGATCGGAATCAGGATAGATATAGGCTTACCGTAACCCCGTAAAACACATTTTGATCCCACCTTCCATCAATATCGTAATTTCTTATTATTTTCTTAATATTATTATTAATATCATTCTATTGATATTCGCATATTAGCATCACTAGCATCTGCATTTATACTTTATCGTGGTGATTTAGCGATAGTTCATCCCTTCACTCTCCACGTGCTACATAGTGTTATATCCCAATCCTGTGACTTACCCAAATTAATATTTATATATTTCTTCCCATACATGGTTGGAGTCTAAATTGGCACTATTGTCTATATTGTTTTGAAGCTCTCCCAAACAATCATTACATTTGGTGCCGATTGTGTGGATAAAATAGTAATCCAGCTGTATAATTTCGAAAATTTAAAAATAATAATAATAATAATAATAATAAAAATTAAACAAACTGAAGAAATTTACTTACTTGCCAAAGAGAAAAAGTATCGCCAACCCTCCAAATTCCGCCCAGCAGCAAAATCCAGTTAACCCCCACAGCAACCTAATCCAGCACAACCACCCAATCCGAATAATCTGATTAATAATTTGGCTGTGCAAATTGGCTTGCTGATCCAACAGATGCAAGCTGTGCCCGCTCCGCAAATCAATGTCACCAATCGCGAACTAAATTTGGTATCGTACCCAGATTTTGCAGGAGGGGATCAGGACCCTATGACATGGTTAGATGAAGTCGAAAAGGCTTTCGCCACCAACTTGATTAACGATAATCGAAAAATTGCGGTTATCGTACCCCATCTAAAGGGATCGGCGGCCACGTGATGGACCACGTGCCAATGACAACCCAATCCCACTAATGAGGGGAAATGATCTGGCCCAGCAAAATCGTAGTTTCCGACCCAATTTTATTAATCAATTTTGGACCCCAACTCTAGAAGGCAAATGGTTTGCACAGTTGGCCACGCGAAAACAACAAGTCGAGGAAGATATTGATGCCTATCATACGGCCATTCAAGAACTTCTGCGTCGAGTAGAGTCCGGGGGTCATCAATACCCGGATACTGCTAAGGCTCAAATTTTCCTTAACGGGGTGAAACCCGAAATTGTACTCGCAGTAGCTCCATCCACTCCTAATACTCTCCAAGCTGCGTATGAACGAGCTAAAGCATATGAGAGTGCTTGCCAGCAAAATCTATCGTATACTCCCATGAACACTCTTTATTCGTTGCAATTTTTCTCTCACCCAGGATTACAAACGCCAAACTCCATGTCTGATGCTGCCATAGATAAATTAACCGAGGCCGTTAATAAAATGCTCCAGCAGATGCAGGAGCATCGATCTTCTTCCTCAGGGAACTTTTCTCGATTAGTCTGTTTTAAGTATGGAAAAATGGTCATATTAGTAGAAATTGTCGTACCATGCTTTATTCAAATTCTGTACTGACAATTCCCAAAATTATGCAGCCTCGAATCTACCTATTAATCCGGGGCTGAGTGCTCCTCAGTCCACCTTTCCAAATTTTCCAACGGTTAACGTACCTAATTTGGCGCCTTATACTAATGTTAACCCGAGCCCCAATAATAATTCTGTCAACCAGCAACAAGAAGCACTTCAAGCCCTTTTATCTCTTGCAGCTAAATTACCTTCGGTTAATAATACTACTAGTTCAGAACAAAACAATCAGACTACCTATGTAAACATTTCAGATATTGATGTGCCCTTCTTCGCCGGAGGTAGCCGAACACTAAGCACTGACATAAGTGCCTTAGGGAAGAAGGAGACCTCGAGTCGGAAGTGGAAGAAACTCTGGAACAATTACTTGAGCAAGAAAAAGAAAAAGAAAAGGGAAATGAAGAAATCAGTAAAAATAATACTAATAAAAATAATAATCTGGAAATTGTCCCTCCTAAGCTAAAGTGGGCTCCTGTGGCATGTAGAAAAGTACTAGAGGACGAGATGCCTCAAATTTCTTCTTTAGTAACTCCTTATTCTATCATAACGGACTTAAGGGATGAGCAAGCTAATATTACATTCGGCCAGCTCATACAGGCGGTACCTTCCTTGGGAAAAGAATTAATAAGAAGTTTACATAAAAAGAAGAGCCCACACAAGAGAAATGTAAAAAGTAATATTAATATATTCAAAGGCCAGAAATCAACCCTTTGTATTGTGGTGCTCGCGTCTTGAATAAAACAATACCACTTATCGTGGATAGCGGTTCCGCAGGAAGTGTCATCTTGTCGTATTTGTTAAAAAGACCTAGGAATAAAAATAGAATGACCCTCTGCTGTTAATATGATCAGCATACATGGGGAAAGCAAGAGAGCTCTTGAAGAAATATCTAACTTCCCTTTTTCAATTGGAGGAGTTGAAATTCCTGTGGACGTGGTCGTTACAGATGCCGACTCCTATAATGCAATTGTAGAAAATGATTGGTTATCTAAGGTACAAGCAAAAATAGATTAGAATAAGTCGGAAATGACACTTACCTGGGACAGACAAGAAATTGTTGCTCCTGTCGAATTTAAAATGCTTACACGCGAACCTTGGGGAAAAGCCGGCCTACTAAAGTCTGTGAACTGGATGAAAAAGATAATGATAAAAAAATAGAAGATGAGTTGGATACAGATTGGACAGAAAGTAAGGAAGAATTCAAAGATGAAGAATTAGAGGAGAAAATTTACAATTATTCAGGAATTGAGGATGAAGACCAAAATTTTGAGTACGTACCGGAAGTGGAGAATTCGTCGAATCTGGTCGAGGCTCCAAGAGTAGAAGATCCCTTTTCGGACCTAACCAAACGTACGACTTTACTCAAACTTCAACTAAACCTGGCAGAACCTCCTAAGTTAGATACCATTAACGCTTCGTTTACTTCCGGAAGGACAATCGCCTTTGAAAATTCGCATAGCCCAATTTATAAATCAAACTCCACCCCACCTCGACGATATAAACGGAGAGAATTCCCTATACTCTTACAAATCCCAATACCTTGCCTGCCATAGTATATTATAATATCAGTTCTTCCTCTTCTACCAACAAGCCTGAATATTCATCGCTCCTAAACAATTTATTAGAAAAAAATTCATTAGACAAAAATTTTAATTCGGAAAAGAAAGTTATCCTTATTATACGCTGAAATAGACTCAGGAGAATCTAGCGACTCTAGTGTAGAGTGGTGCGGTGCCTCATATCCTGAAAAAAATGAAAGGGGAAATTCTTATGAATCGGACGCTAATAATTCCCTAGACGAAGAAAAAAGAAAGCTTAAAATAAGAAGGAAGAAGAAGAGACCTCTTTCTGTACTCTACCTATACGATATCAACGGAAATATTTATCTTAGGGAGGATAAAGTTCGTATAGACCCCTGTGATTACTTATCTCAGGAAAATTTAGGAGGAAAGAGTGAACCTATTCCCGATTTATTTGACTATTACCATGGGAAGAAGTAAGCAAAAAGAATATTTATAACATAGGGAAAATCGAACAAGACATAACAACCAACCGCGGGAATTACTCGAACAACATGCGGCTCTGTTTGCCTGGGAAGGTAAAACCCTAGAACACACTACCCTCGTAAAGCACCGGATTAACACAGGAGACGCACTACCTATCAAAAAATACCCTTATCAACATTCTCCGGGCGAGAAAAAAATTTTTAAAGAAGAAATTCGCCAAATGTTGAAAAAGGAAATTACAACTCCCTGTGAAAGTCCCTGGATCTCTCCCGTGGTGTTAGTTCAAAAGAAGGACGGTCAAACCTGATTTTGTGTCGACTACAGGAAATTAAATTCAGTTACTCAAAAGGACAATTATCCTTTGCCCCGTATACAAGACTTACTGGATGCTCTGAATGGATCCTCGTGGAATAGCTCGTTGGATCTTGCTAGTGGATACTGGCAAGTTGAAGTTGAAGAGGCAGATAAAATAAAGACCGCCTTTACTACTCCTCTTGGGGTATTTTATTTTAATGTAATGCCCTTCGGGCTAACTAATGTCCCTGCCACTTTCCAGCGGCTTATGGACTACCTTTTTCAAGACCTGATAGGGGAATGTGTAATCGTCTACTTAGACGATATTAATATATATTCGAGGACTTTTCCTATGTCAACTACAAGTAGTTTTTAGCCGAATAGAAAGAGCCAGACTTAAATTAAAGCCCTCAAAATGTTTCTTTAAACAACGAAAACTAAAATTCTTAGGACATATCATAAGCGAAAGAGGTATCGCGACCGACCCTAAAAAAATAGAGGCTGTCCAAAATTTTTCGATCCCGAAAAATTTAAGACAATTACGGGGCTTCCTAGGGCTAGCCTCGTATTACAGAAAGTTTATAAAAAATTTTATACAGCTAGCCAGCCCTTTAAATTTATTGTTAAAGAAAAACACCAAATATCAATGGACCCTCAACCAGCAAGTGGCATTTGATAAATTAAAGGAAAGACTCACCACCGCCCCTGTGTTAGCTTACCCTGATTTTTCAAGACATTTTATTATTTACTGACGCCTCTGATACTGCATTGGGAGCTATTTTGTCCCAAAAAAATAAAAACTGCCAAGTGAGGGTAATATTTTACGCCAGCAGAACGCTTACTTCCACTGAGAAAAACTACATGATCACAGAGAAAGAATGTTTAGCAGTCGTTTGGGCAGTCGGATACTTCCAACCCTACCTACATGAGAGTCGTTTCGTCCTCTATACGGATCACTTTGCCCTTAAGTACCTTTTTGATCTAAAACTCCCCCAAAATCGACTTCACGATGGGTTATGACCCTATTGGAATATGCTTTTACTACTGTACACCATCCTGGAAAGTACCACTTAAACACCGACAGCCTATCTAGAATCGAAACTTAATTATAAACATTAGTTAGTAAAGTATTTTCGATAAATTAAAAACTAAAAGTAAAAATTAAAAAGTTAAAAAAAAAAAAAAAAGTAAACATAAAATAGAAAAACAATACCTCCCTTTCAAATCCGTTAATCCAGTCCAGGTTACGGTGTCCTGGCTTTCTTCAGTTCCCTTTATTACAATCCTAAGTCTTACCCCTCTCATTTGACTTTATCCATTATCTATAACAAGTTAAAATTATATATATAGAAAAATTAAAAATTTATAAACTGAAAAAAAAAAGCAATCATGAATAATGAAATTTATAACACTTATCTAAAATTTCTAAAAGACGCAATAGCCCCTAGTCAGTGTACCACAAAACAAATTAACGATTTAAAGTATCAAACTCGGTACTACATAATTATTGAAGATTGCCTATATAGGAAGAATCGACATGACCCATCACGACCTTCTAGAGTTCTTAAAGAAGGAGAAACAAAAGCAATCCTCTTTAGTTGAAGAAAAGTCTTCCTTGCCTTTTTTGACTGTTTTTGATTCCATGACGACCCATTAGCAGGACATTTTGGCTTTTATGCCACTTTACAACGTATCGCTGCCCGATACTACTGGCCCCAAATGAGGAATGACATAAAAAATTATGTACACTCGTGCGATGCATGTCAAAGAAAAAAGAAATCTACCACCTGAGAACCCCTTAATCCTATTAAAATAGGAAAGCCTTTTGATAGAATCGGGATAGATATTGTAGGCCCCCTCCCAGTGACTTCTAAAAATAATAAATATATCATAGTAGCCACAGAGTACCTTACCAAGTGGCCCGAAGCCTGAGCGGTAACTAAAGCTGAGCTGAGAATGTGGCTGACTTTCTTTTTGAAGAAATAATATGTCGACATGGTAGCCCTAAAGAAATACTTTCAGATAAAGGAACCCATTTTTGTAATAAAGTAATTGCTGCCCTGTGCAACAAACTGGAAGTTACTCACTATACCTCCACGGCGTACCACCCACAGACCAATGGGCTGGTCGAACGGTTTAATAAAACATTATGTGGAGTATTAAATAAATGTGTCAACCAATTTAAAAAAGAATGGGATAACAGTGTCAACCCGACACTTTTCGCCTACTGAAGCACTGTCCATCATACTACGGGCTAAGAGCCCTTCTACTTACTATATGGACGAAATCCAATTTATCCTCTTGAAATCAATATCGGAACATATCAAACTTGACCTGGCTCAGAGGAAGACCTTCAAAAACAACTCTTCTGGCGTATTGAAAAAATATTAGGAAGCTTGACGGAAGCTTGGCAAGAAGCTAAAAAAAATAGAGAAAGCACAGGTTAAACAAAAAGAACAGTACGAAAAGAGAAAGAAAATAGAATCATATGAGATCGGCAATCAAGTCCTTTTATATAGGACTGATCTGGAATTGTCGTACAGTACTAAAATGGAATCACTGGATATCGGTCCCTTTTATATCCACGATGTACTCCCATTTGGGGTATACAAATTGCGCACCATGGACAGCCACGTGTTTGTCAAAAATTCCACAGAAACTGGTTGTCGCTTTACCACCCTCGTCTAAGTAGTCGCGAAATTTCTAGTAATTATGTCAGCCATCCTAAAAATTTAAATTAAAAATTCCAATGAAAAAAAAAGGGAGAAATTTTTATAAAGGAAAAAAGTCACGTAAAATCTTCCTGCAAAAAAAAAAAAATAAAAAAAAAACAAAAAAAATAAAAAAAATAAAAAAAAAAAACAAAAAAAATTATAATAATATCAAATATATAATGTTTCTATACGAAATTCCTGAAAACATTAAAAAGACGTTGGCCTTTTTAAAGAGCCAAATCGAAAGGGCCGATTTGGAAAGAACTTATCTTATTTCGTGAGATAATGCCGTATATATCGTCGACCAATGCACTCAAATTATCGAATCAAAAGTTCAAAACAGGAAAGCGAAGGGCGCCGCCTGCATCACAAAATGCAAGAATATATTAAAGAAATATCTTGACTTGAGACTATGGCTCAGCAGCTAAAAACTCCTAATAGACGAACATGGGAAGAAAGTTGCGCTCTGTTTGTGGTCATATTTTTTTCGATTTGGTGAACCATAGAACTCAATTACCGCACTATTATAACCTTGGACTACTTATGGAAGCTAAAGCCTGGGATAGAAGTACAAAAGAACTAATGAAGCAATTAAAACCACAATGAACCCAAGATATATTGGCTATAGCTCAATGAACTTACCAGTTGTATACTGCAAGAGAACCATCTCATCTCCTCCTTACAGAACTCATTAAACCCTACGTCTTGCAGCGATTGTTAAAAGCAGATTTCTTACTACTAAAGGCTGAAGCTCATGCCGCCGCCCAAAACGAAATAAAAGAAATCTTAATACTTACAGATTTCGCGGGAGCTCATCTCTGAGGGGAGCATATATAATGAATTAAAATTTTCAATTTTAATATTTCTTTATTAGGATAGATTTTTTTATGTACATATTTTAAATTTTATTTCCTTTTCTATCTATCAAAAGCGAATTTAGTATTATTATTAAAATTATGTTGCATCTTTATATATTATACTAAAATGGAAGTGATTAGTTGCTAGGTGGCGTAGTTGTAAGCGTAACGCTAGTTTTTTTGTGAAATACTAATCTTTTAGCATAATGCTAAATTTTTGACGATACGCCAAAATCTCCATGTAACGCTTGATTTTTGGTGAAGTGCTAAAATTTTTGCGTAATGCTCTAAAAAGTCAAAATGTATATAAGTTTCCAATTTTTCAATAAAGTCAGGCAGATTTCTTGCCACTACAAAAAAAGTTAATGATAATAAATAAACTTATCTGAATTGTAATAAACCCCGAATTCGACTATAACTTTAATAAACCCTTCGTAACTCAATTCGACAGACTGAATTGACTTGTAACCTCGAATTGGTTTTATTAAGACTCGAATTTCGTGTAACCCAGTCTTGTTAATTCTCCAAAATTGCTCACGTGAATCATACCGGTCTACCGATAGGACTATAGAGAAGACTTATAGTTTGGATATAAGATTGAGAAATGTTGTCTCCTTTAGATTCCACTGACCCTGATAGTTGTTTTAGACTCACCTTACCCTTTTAATAAACCCTAGTACTTACGGAAAATTCCTAACTTACCTATATCGATATCACCTGATCAGAATCGGGATAGATATCGGCTTACCATAACCCCGTGATACACATTTTGATCCCACCTTCCATCAATATCGTAATTTCTTATTATTTTCTTAATATTATTATTGATATCATTCTATTGATATCCCCATATTAGCATCACCAGCATCTGCATTTATACTTTATCGCGGTGATTTAGCGATAGATCATCTCTTCGCTCTCCACGTGCTACATAGTGTTATATCCCAATCCTGTGACTTATCCAGATTAATATTTATATATTTCTTCCCGTACATGGTTGGAGTCTAAATTGGCACTATTGTCTATATTGTTTTGAAGCTCTCCCAAACAACCGTTACAATAGTGTTGGCTCGTACTTTCGATCTTTATTCATGCAAAAAAAAAAAAAGAAAAGAAATGAGAGGAAAAAATTTTATTTTTTGAAAGTAGAAGGCGCTAACCATAGCGTTGGCTTGTACTTTCGATCTTTATTCAGGCAAAAAAAAAAAAAAAAAAAAAAAAGAGTTTTTTTGGAAAGTAGAAGGCGCCATACCATAGCGTTTGCTCGTACTTTCGATCCTCTTTCATGCTTCGTCACGTGAACATAAATTGTGTACATAAAATTGTAAACAAAATTGTGAGCACAATATGCAATAGCAGAAGAGAACGTAGTGAAGTGGAGCACTACTCCCCATAATGTAACTTCATAATGTCTAATAAAGAAAGTGTTTAATATGAAATCCGAGCGAGAATAATAAAACGTCAAACTGCATATGGTGCTGCGTTAAAAATTGATTACATTGTTAATGCATTTATGTTTAACGTTATACATTTATCAAATTCGACGTTAAAATGATATTTTAACTAGCAAGCAAAGTCCTAAGACTTGTGAGTTTCGAATTATATATTATATTTAGAACAGTATTTAATATATGGATCGATTTTATTATATTTTAGATTTTAATTTTATAATTTGTCCAACTTAATTACATTAGCAATAGCAGATAGTACGCATAAAATTGCATAAAATATTGTTGGCGCATAGACAAAAGGAATATTATAAAAATTAATATAGACAATAATACATTCATATATATGGTACAAATTTCTAAATTTATAAATGCGTTTTAACAGATTCTTATTATTAAACCGATCAATTAATAGTTTTTTTAAGGATGCATTGCAATGATTGAGCAAAATATCAATATATGGTTCTATCCAAGCATTATAAAAATTAAGATATCGCAATGATAACGATAATATTTCGTACTCGTATTTTCAATTCTTCTGGTATGTCATCAACAATGCACCGTAATGAGTGTAATTGAAGTTTTTGTAAATTACCAATAAGTTCCAGAAGTTGTGTGGAAACCAAATCTTCGTAATGTAGAGATATGTAATGTTTGGACAGAAGGCATTAAGTGCTTTAGTAAGAACGATTCCTCCAAAATTTTTCAGAATCGAGACTTAGTTGTTGTAGTAATAAGCCTGAATTGTCTAAAATTAATGCTATATTCTGTGTACTAATTGAATAATCAATTGTCTCTAAGGTTCTGATTTTATGATATAATATTCCCAACGGATCCTATAGTCGCAAAAACTAATACAAAGTGTTTCTAAATTTTTCCAATTATTTAGTACCTCGACTTTGTACTAAAAACACAATAATTTATTTTAACTTCTTGTAATGAGCTTTTTTTGACTTTCTAAAGCTGATATGATGCCTTAGAATTTTTGGCTTTCCAATGAGCTTTACAGAAAAATCAACCAAGTTAAACAGTCTTAGTTGTTCTTGTAATATAAAAGCTTGAATTAACTGTAACACATCATTGTTAATACTCGAATTCGTCAAGTCTCAAGTTCTAATTTTCTAGCATTTTTTTTTACCAAAGCCCTTAGAAATGAGTAGAACTTTCAGTGTTGGAGATTCCTATTTTTTCTCAAAGGTAAATGTTGAAGTCGTGAGAAAAATTGTACATTTCTCCTCATAAGCAAAAGATTTTTGGTTTAAGTTTAAAAAATACAACTAATATATCTAAAATAGGGTCACTCTCAATTAGTAATTTGAGTTGTAAATTATTATGGTATTCATCGATGTGTTGTAATATGTCGGTTCAAAAAGATTAAGAGAGATCCATTCTCTAAATTCTTCGTAATTCATCGATGCATTCGGTTCAACATGCTTGAAATTGATCCATTATATCACTTTCCCTTCTAAATGATTTAGATCAAGAATCTTTAAAAATTTTGCATCTATGTTAATTATTACTAACAAAAAGAATTTAGAAGCACTTTAACAAAGATATAAATTTTTTTGATGTTATACTGCTCTAAAAAACTATTTTTACACAATCGCATATATTTTACTCGATGAAAATCAAAGATATTTAATGAAATCGAAGATATTATTTAATGAAATCAAGATTTTTACACAATCGAAGATATTACTTAATGAAAATCAAAATTTTTACGAGATTATATTTTCAATTGTTCTAACAAAAAAAAAAAAACAAGATGTCTACATAATTGTACGCACATACATATATTTGTACTTTTGATAGAATTCTTTATTTAATTTTGATATAATAAAATAAAAAAATTAATGACAATAAGTTTACTTTGTAGTTTTTTTTTCCACAAATAATTGCACAAATTACCGCGTGTTTTTCATATTTAAAATGTAAATTCGGCTTTTGTTCTTTGTTAAGATTCGCCAGTTCGACTAAATAATTTTTTGATTCACGTTCTCTCAATGCTAGTTTATGTTCTTTTAATGCTAATAACCGTTCTTGATATTCATTTTTGAGTTTTTTTTCATGTTCCCTTCTGCTTGAATTTTCAAATGAATAATGAACTGTTTGGAATCTTTTTGGTTTTTTTTTAATTATTTAAATTTTTTATTTTTGAGCTTTTTTCATGTCCCTTCTGCTTGAATTTTCAAATGAATAACGACCACTTTGGAATCTTTTTTGGTTTTTTTTTTTTTTTAGTTATTTAAATTTTTTATTTTTTTGATGGATTTATTTGAACTTTACACTACAATGTATCATTAATTTTACTCCAGGTTTCGCTTATTCTGACTATTCAGAAGATAAGATCAGGTGCAATGTGACAATCAAATGACACATTTATTACAAAAGCTTGTCTAAGAAATCACCTTTTGAGCATAATAGTAAAAAATCCTTGTAATATTTTACAACATTTACTCAGGTTATATAAAAGCAAAAATCTTTACACGTGCATACACAATATTTAATTGATATTTATTTAGCTGGTAAAATCATAAAGTTCATAAGTTGCAATTTATATGAATTTATTATATTTTAGATTTCGATTTTTACAGTTTTGATCAACTTGTATAAAATAGTATAAAATCTTGTTGGTCCACACGATAAAAGAAATTAACAATCAACAACAATTCGTTCATATGGTACCAATGCAACATATGCTTCCACTTCCTTTCTAATATTATCATCTAAAACTAAATTACTTTCTACGCCCACGTAGTTCAAAGTTCTGGTTCTTATACAAAATTCGATTAGCGCTTTAGTATTTTTTTCGTCACCAAGGCGATAAATTAATATTTTTTTTAAAGGTGAATTGCAATGATTGAAGAAAACATCTATATATGGTTCTAGCCAATTATCTCCTAAGTCAAAATATTGCAATGTTAACGGCAATATTTCAGCAAATTGAATTACTCGTATTTTAATTCTTCTTCTGGTATTCCATCAACAATGCACATTAATGAGAGAAATTGAAGTTTTTGTAAATTGCCAATAAGCTTCACAAGTTGTGTAGAAAACCCAAAATAATTAATGTTGAGATATGTAATATTTGTACAGAAGGACTTAATTGCTTCTAGTAATACCGATTCTTTTCCCAATTGGTTTAATACTTAACCGTTGTAGTAATAAGCCAGATTTTTCTAAAATTAACGCTATAGGCTGTACATCATACAGATCATCAATTATCTTTAAAGTGCTGATTTTACAATCTAATATGTTCGATAATTTCGTATCGCAACACTTAATATAAAATGTTTCTAAATTTTTACAATTATTTAGTACATCGAACTCTGTATTAAAAACACAAAATTCTACCCTAACTTCTTGTAATGAGTTTTTTTGACTATCTAAAGCTGAAATGATGCCATAAAATTCTTTAGGATAATTATACCCAGCAAAGCTAAACAGCCTAAGTTGTTCTTGTGACTTAATAACGTTTATAAGAACATGAACTAGTTGTTTCTCATAATAATAAGAATCAAACCCGTAAATTATCAAAGTACTAAGTTTTGTTGCATGTTTGGCTAAGGCCCTTAATAGTGTGATAGCACTTTCAATGTTGTCATCTGATATTTCGTTCAAAGATAGATGTTGAATTCTTGAAAAAAATTGCTTATTTTCTCCTAATGTATAAAAGATCTCTGGCTTTAATTCAAGAGATTTCGAAAAACCTAAACCTAATTTACGCAAAGTGGCTCCATTTTCAATGAATAATTTGAATAGTGAATTGTTTATGTGATATTTCGTGTCGTCGTAAAATGATTCTGAATTAACTAGCTCAAGATTGATCCATTTTTTAACTTTCTTTTCTAGAAGAAATAAATCAAGAACTTTTAGGAACCTTGCGTAATTAAATAATGTTTTGGAAATTTTATTTATCCCACATTCTTCTTTTAAAATTAATTTTTCATCTTCACCAAGAGATGAAAAATATTTAGAAATGAATAAAGGTTTTTTATTGAAAGAAAATGGATCTTGCCAAAGTATGGGTATTGATATTTTGCACCACTGTCGACTCACAAGTACGCACGAATATAAAGAATAAAATTCATTATTTAGATTATTAAGAATTTTCTCCAATACTTCGGGCATATCACCCATAAATATTTTCGATGCCATGTTTGTTTATGAAAAATAGAAAGAAATTTAAGAAAATGCTATGTAACATAGTCTATAAATAGTAGTACCGCATCAATCAGATGATCTACTTTAATCAAAACAATCGCGTCGCGTCTGTGCCAGGTTATGTCGATCACTAATTTTAAAGTGCGTAAGTTTTAAGATATGAATATGACACTATTGTTTAGGCTTTTAATAATTAAACAAATTGATNATGTCGATTGTGTTAATTTATGTTTGCTAAAATTTAGATATATTAAGAGCGTCAATTGACGTCCCCGGATAACTGCTATCTTGGGGTTTAATAAATAAATAAAAAAAAAAAAAAAAAAAAAAATTAGATATATACTATATAATATAATAATATAGTCAACGAACTAAAATGTAAATAATAATTTAACCTGGATAGAACGTTTTGATTTGTGTAAAATGAATATATTTTAAAAAATTTGTGCCGCTAATTTGATGAATTTTACCAGAAGTAATATGAATGTGAGTTATGAAAGTAAAGTTGTTTAATGGTTTTAATGTGTATTTGGATAAAATTAGAATACAGTATTTTAGGTGTGTTAAAGTAACATACAATAATGCAAGCGTAATTGGAACGCGCTGACGTCCGTACAACGTTGATATAAATTAAGTTTAATTTTTAAATATTTATACATGCTTTAAATTGATTCTAAATACAAAAATTATATTTTAATAAAGTATAAAGCTTCATTTCATAAAACGCGAATAATTCTAAACTTTCTATTCATCCCCAAAATATGTTAGTTTTGAACACCTAATGTTAAGATTTGTGAACTTTAAAAATCATTTTAATTAATTGATTAATAAACTAACTTTATGTATGCCTTGTACCCGTCTTAAAGTATGCTAATTAAAACAGTAAGTATACATTATTGGACATAAATTGGTGAATAACGATAATTTAGCAATTTGCCAAATAATGATGTTATTTGATAATGATTCTAGGGAGTTATCGACTGAGTTTTAATTTGAATAAACATGGTTACATGAAAAAAATAATAAGAAAAAATAATTTCATGATAATATAAGCTTGCCTGATCATGTATATGCTTTTTACCGTTTATATTTGGCTAATTATTGCAAATTTTAAATTTACAAAATTTATAAAGCAGTTTACAGATAATTTGTTTCACCGATAGTTTATTTCACCGATAGATTATTTCATCGCAGTCATTTCACCGACAAAATAATTTCGATCATTGTCGTTAGGTCAGGCTATTATTAAGTTAAGGTTAGTGCGATTTTAAAAAGCTTGTCGGTGAAATAATTTTGGTAAAATAAACTTGTGAGTGAATTGATTTTCAGACAAATTACATAAACAAGTATTTCAGAAAAATTGACTTCTGGAAGCCAAGCCAAGCTTTATGTGATACCTTTATTATTTTGCACTTTCTTTGTAACTAGGAAAGTAAACTTATTGAATTATTGTCAATTGATTATTTTATTTATTAATAAAAATTTGATCATAATAAAATGATCAACGTAGTTTTGATTAATTACCGTATTATTATTGCTCGATCATCTGACTTTATACAAAAAACAGCGCTACCCTTATTGGCTCTAATATACATGATTACATTTTCCATCACAGTGACATGCATTCATCACATAGCAAACAACAAGGGCACCTACAGTGTCCCGTCTGCCTCACAGGTACAGAGACGATCCGAAACCATTTTCGGATCAATGTGCCTTCATATAGCGGGAATCAACGAGTCTTCTCATAGCTGAAAAGAGAATCGATAACAATGCTTCTGCAGAAATGAGCGGGGTTCATTCTTATGGCTCTTGCGCTGCCACTTGTAGTCGTGGAGCCACTACAACAATTGGTCCTTGCACTGCCACTTGCAGCCGTGGAGCCAAAAACAACAACTGGTCCTTGTACTGCCCTATGCAGCCGTGGATCCAACTACCTCTGGTCCTTGTACTGCCACTCGCAGCCGTGGAGCCAGGTACACTACAGGTTCTTGCACTGCTAACGCAGCCGTGGAGTCTGATACAACAAAACAACCCAATACTGCTTGCTTGAATTCGGGTGAGTAAGGGAGGGAGATAGAGCCAGCCTTCACAAGGCGAGCGATAGCGAAAAGAAAGATAACCTTCTTTACCGAAATTTTTTACCTTAAATACTCCTCCCGTATCACTGGATCATATTTTGCCACAGTCATTATCCCTTACCGCCATTATCGATTTAACAATAATCATAAACATGTGAATATCAAAATCATATGCAAATCTGAAATTACCTGTAAAAACAAGTTACAAAATCTCACGACAATAATCAAAGAATAACCATAAAAGGATACATAACAAAACCTGTGCGTGATCGGTCATAAAATCATCTGATCTCGCAATAATGATCGCCCTGTCACTTCGTTGACAGGCTTTTCAGTCTGTGTGACACCCCAGTATTACTTGCAGAATAAGTGTACTTGTTTTTTTTTTGCAACATTCCACGACATTTATCGGGTTATAACGAAGCGAATATTCCTAACTACATACGTAAATAATACAGTAAATTTGATATTTATCTAGCTGGTAAAAATCCAGTTTGTGAATTGCGAGTGATTTATAATGTTTAGGCTTGCACTTTGAAATTTGTGTCAGCTTTATTATATTTTAGTTTTTGATTTTTGAGATTTTATAGTTTGGAACATTGACAATAGGCAAAAAAAATAGCATAAAATCTTGCTATCTCGAAGATGAAATGAATTTATTGAAGTTAACAATTAACTACAATATAATGATCTGGTACTAATGCAACATTTGCCTCTACTTGCTTTCTAATATTATCATCTAAAGCTTCAAACTTAGATATTCACGTACACCCACGCAGTTCAAAGTTCTGGTTCTTACACAGAATTCGATTAACGTTTTAGTATTTCTCGTTATCAAGGTGACCAATTAACAGTTTTTTTAAAGGTGCTTGACAATGATTGAGCAAAATATCAATATATGGCTCTAGCCAAATATCTCTTAAGTCAATGTATTGCAATATTTTTGAAAACTGCATAACTCGAATTTTCATAGGTATTTTATTAATATCGCACCGTAACGAGAGAAATTGAAGCCTGTACAAATTACCAATAAGTTCTAGGAGTTGTGTAGGAAATTCAACGTGCCTAATCTTAAAGTATGTAATGTTTGGGCAGAATGACTTAATTGCTTCTAATATTAACGATTCTTCCTGAATATCTTCATCTATTGATATTGATTTGAGTATTAATCTTTGTAGTAATATACCAGCTTTTTCTAAAATTAATGCCATTTCCTGTGCATCAATTGGGGTGTCAAAGCACTTCTAAAGTGCTAATCTTAAAATCTAATATTTTCAACAGTTTCGTATTGCAACACATAATACGAATTGTTTCTAAATTTTTACAATTATTCAGTACATTGATCTCTGCGTTAAAGAACAATCATGAATTACAACTTTTTGTAATGAGATTTTTGATACTCTAAAGCTGAAATGTACCGTGGAATTCTGTATGCCCTCCAGTTATTATAAACTGTCTAAGTTGCTTCTGTAATTTAATAACATATATAAGAGCATGACATACCGTATTTGTGATTCATAATCAGAATGAAAGACAATTCTCAAAGTTCTAATTTTTGTAGTATTTTCTGCCAAGGCCCTTAATAATGTAGTAACACTTTCGATGTCAAAAGTTGATATTATGGCTAAAGATAAATGTGGTTCGTGAGAAAAATTGCTCGTTTCGTCCTAATGAGTAAAAAATTTCTGGCTTTAATTGAAAAGACCTTGAAAAACATAAACCTAATTTATGTAAAGTGGCACCACTTTCAATGAATAACTTTAATAATAAATTGATTATGCGATTTATCAATCTTTCGTAAGATACAAGCTTGAGATCGATCCATTTTTTAACCATACTTTCTAGACTGATTAAATCAAGAACCTTTAAAAAACTTGCATGATCAAATAATGTTTTGTAAATTTCTTCATTTATTCCACATTCTTCAAAACATAATTTTTTCGTATTCGCCAAGAGACAAAAATAATTGGAAATGAATAAAGGACTTCGATTGAATGAAAATGGATCTTTCTAAAGAATAGGAATTGACATTTTGCACCAATGTCGGCTCACAAGTGCGCATGAGTATAGATAATAAATTTCATTACTTAAATTATTTTTAATTCAGTAATCTTGTAAAAATCGAAGGGATTTTTAAGACAATTTCATGCAACGTAGCTAAAAATAGTAGGGCTGCATCAATCAGATGATCATACTCTAATCAAAACAATTGCATTACTAAATCAAAAGAGCGTAAACTGCAGGCTTTAATTATTTAATGAATGGTAGTTAAAGACGTATATATATGCAAATTTTCACGGTGACAATTTATTTAGAAGTCAACCCTAAGTTTAGATAGCATAATATGCTCATAATTCAGGTTTTATCGCAGAAGCATATGCGATAGCGTATTCGCATATTAAGATAAATTTTGCATAATTAATAAAGCATAATCTGCACATAAAATGGCCAGAATTAAAGATTGAGTAACATCAGTTTACCAATTTCCCCACCAGTTCCTATTGGACGCATAGAAATCTTGTATTTGATTGTATTAAACATAAATCATCAGATTCAAAATTTCAAATAACGGTATGAATGTTTAAGTAATAATATATACCGTTAAAGTAGTATAAAAGTTTAATAAGAAACATATATTAGGCCACACAAAGTTGATTTTCATTTTCGTTTTGGTCCCAAAATTTAGTAGGCGAGTCGGATTTTTTTTTATTTTTTTATTTTTTTTTTAATCTACTGTTCTTGTCCGCATCCAAAATATTTTAGATTTTTTTTCGATTCTATCGAGTAATTCTAGAAGCTTTAGGTTGACACCGGAGAAAAAATTAAATAGCAAAAATGGAATAATCGGAACGATTGAATTTTAAAAAAAGGTTAGTGGGTTATACAAAATGAAAAATTAACTTTGTGTGGCCTAATATTTAAATTTTGAGGGTATTTTTCATTTGGCGCAAAATACAATTTTGTAAACACGATTCTTTTCGTAATTTATATTACACAGATTCTGTGGTTTTATTGGTAAGTTACTTATGGGTTCAGTACTTAAAATCAGTGATATAAATTGGATCGGTGCAGTAAGCACAGCGCACATAGATTTAAATTTGCACATATAACAGGCTCTCCGTAAGCATATAAATTTTTTTGGCGCATGTTTTTTTTTGCGTTTCTGCCAATAAAAGTTTTTTTGAATTCATAACACTTACAATAACGATAATGATAAAAATTTATAACGATAAATTTACAACTCTGGTGATCACATATTTCGCTTATTTCTATCTGATCCGCATAATCTGTAGCATAATTTTAAAAATTTATTTGTAAAGCAGGCAGAATTTGGGATTGTCGCAGCAGAAAATTAGGATCCCTAAACCTTTATAATACATAATCACGTGATATCATGAACATTCAAGATCTAATACCCAAAATTACCTAACATCGTTAAGCGACTTAATAATCGATTCTAATTTTGCATAGCAAGACCCAACGAATCTTGAGACACAGACATACCTCTTTCTGCCTGCAAATTCAAAGAACTTGGCTGATGTTGGATAAAGATAGTGGTGTTTGTTTCGATACCCATTAATTAGCACTTTCTCAACTTACACGAAAAAAAATCTTTATGAATCATTAAAAAGGGATCGGTGCATATTGAAGCATGCCTTTTTGTTGTGCTTTTATGGACATTTCGCCCTATATTTATTTATAGCCTTGAGTTTGTTTTTTTTTCATTAGATTAGCTAGTACTAATGCTTCGAAATAATCGATAAGGTCTTGTGATCAAGCAAAATTCTATGATCGATCAAAATTCTTTGATTGATCATGCTTAAGATGAATTTCAAGTTCTGTCACAATCAATTTGACTAAGCGATTAATCATTTTATAACCATTCTCCATTTCTAATATAAACCAATGCATTTTTTTATTTTATTTTTTTTATTTTGTAATTTTTACTTAAAATTCATATTATTATATAAGAATTTTAATAAATATTAAATATGATAATTCTAAATGTAATAGTTGGTTTTTATTCCAATAACTTGAAACATGGTAGTGCTAAATATGATAAAAGATTTATTTCAAAGAACCTTTTAATAAAATAATGCAAAGATAGGGACTTTGATGCTGTTGAACTTATATATTTAATAAAGTTTGTTTTCAATTATTGCTAATTCTTATTTGTCTTAATAATTGCTTAAAATTTATTATTTTCATTTATATAATAAATTCTTATTTGTGATAGATTTAATATCATAATTGTAACTAACTTTAGGTAACCTGCTTCACTATTGCTTTTTGAGTATTTGTAGAAAATGTATTATTTATAGTTTTATTTATTTCATCGCTTGTTGGCTTGCAATATTTAGTTTATAAATATTTGATATTTAGTTTTTTTTTGTTTTTTTTGGATTTAACAGAAAACGGATTTTTTTTTGTAAGTAAACAAATTAAAAGTGAAAGAAAAAAAAAGACTACATAAAAATTTCATATAAAAATTTTTTAATCTATTGTTTACATAATTCGTTTGAGCTTAATTTTTGTAGCGAGTGATCCCAATTATCGTAAGGTAACAAATAATACCATTATTGGATGCTTCACACCAATAACTGATCTATCTGGCATTGAATTTGATCATAATATGTCTGGGTCCAGCTGTCTCATGATCAAATTCGATGCCAGATACTTCTTGTTATTTGTAGGTGCAACAATAATATTGGAATCATACAAATCATGATATAATTGTAGTCATCTATCAAATGACTCCAGTTATTGTTTGCTACACATTCTAATATCTGAGTAGGTATAACCCAAGTAGGCAGGTGACCAGGTTAAATTATAACCATCAATTAATGAGTAACTCCATGGGTCACCCGCTGATTGAACTGTAAATAGCAGATATTCATGAGCTTTGTTTCTCAAAAACTCTAACCAATTAAGATATAACAATCACAATTAAAGCTTGTATAATCTTGTTATCTAGAGAAAATTGCACAATGAATAGTTAGTTTTACAAATAAAGCTTGTATAATCTCATTGTCATAGAAAAATTAAATAGTAATTTCATGAATAAAGCTTGCATTTTTTCATTGCCTTGAAAAAATTGTACTGATAACAAATAAAACTTGCATAATCTTGTTGTCTTGAAAAAATTATACCAATTGAATAGTAAGCTTCTCAAATAAAAATTGCATTTTTATTGTCTTGAGAAAATTGCACCAAGTAAATAATGGGATCAAAATATGTTACATTTTTTGTTTTGGGAAAATTGCACCAATAACAAATAAACTTGCATAATTTTGTTGTCTTGAGAAAATCATACCAATTGAATAGAAAGTTTCACAAATAAAAATTGTATAATCTCTTTGTCTTGGGAAAATTGTACTAATTGAATAGTAAGTTTTACAAATAAAACTTGTATAATCTTATCATAGAAAAATAGACTAATTGAATAGTAAGTTTTACAAATAAAGCTTGCATTTCATTATTTAGAAAAATTGCACCATTCAAATAATAATTTTCATAAATAAAGTTTGCATAATTTTCCAAATGAATAATAAGTTTCACAATTAAAGCATAATTTTTGTTGTATTGGAAAAACAAGAAATGCATCGCAAATGCAATGAGCTATATAAAATAAAATTAATTTTTATGTATCAAAATATTAGGAAAGAATTTATTAAAATAATTCTTTAGAACATATCTACTATAATAAGTAAGCTTATAAGCTATTATGACAATATAGTTAGGTTGTATTAGCATAACTGTATATATTAAAATTATTCTATTATAACTTATTGTAAAAAATTGGTTACAAAAAATTACAAACTACTATGGTGATACACAATATGAGGTTAAACTTGAAATAATTTATATTGAATTCATAGCTGAAATTCTATTGTAAAAATTTTGCTGTAAACTTATACATTTTGTATTGAAATTGTTGGAATTACAGTTGCGAATTCTATAATACTATGTTTTATAACAATTGCAGTCACATTATGCAATTAAGATTGAATTAGTTTTTGAATTGAAATTAATATCATGCTTGCTATAAAAAATTTTGTTGCAAAACTTACTACTATAATAGTGACAGACAAATTTAAAAAAAAAAAAAACAAAAAACAAAAACAAATTATATCAAATGGAAAAAATAAATAAAGTTCTAACTAAACCTTTATTTTTTTAAAGAAGCATTTTTGGAAATTTAGAAATTGCTAGAGACATCAGTTGTATAGTATATGTCATAAAAATGATTATTGTAAAAAAATTTTATTATGCAACTTGCAAACTATAGTAGTATACACAGTATGTGCTGAGTTAATTTGTATTGGAATTAAACAGTTATAATTTATATTAGGATTTACTATAAAATTTGCTATTACAATGCCTTAATAACCAAGAATCTTTAAATACCATAAAAAATAATTTTCTTATATATTATCAAGCTACTTTATTTTGCAAAAATCATGAAATATTTTATTAATTCAAAAGATATATTTTTATACAACAAAAAACTAAAAAGTATCAAATTTTTGATCTCTTCATATATGTGATTTAAATAATTTTAGACATAGTAATATCTAAAGTAATTTCAAATGAATTTGATACTTTAGTTTTAGAGAATTCTGTTACTTACAAATTTACTTGAATACGTTAAAGTAAATTAATTTACCTATGTCATTATTATTTGAGTGCTAGCCACTAGACCCACTTGTGATAATTTCATCTTTTTCACAAATTTGTCTCATTTTGATACATAATTCTGCCACTTTCACAGCAACTGGCAATAAAATTGGTATTAAAAAAGTTACGATATTTCGAATTGTGCAAATTTATTCATTTTTTTTACCTGCATTATTATTTTTTTTTCACTTAGGCAGTTTTGCCAGTATTTTATTAAGATACTAAGTATATTGCTATATTAATACACTTGTTTACTCCTAATTTGCAAATTTGACATTACCTGGCTGCCTTAAAGGTGCCAAAGTACAACCTGCCACACTAATTTGAAGATAAATCTAAAAACTAGAGGCTATGTTAAACTAGCCTAAATGCTACACCATAGTGGCTTCTTCTCTCCTTTGTATTCCTTTAACTAACAAGAAATTTACTATGGACAAATAAGGAGAGGGTAAATATAAAAAAATATCAAAAGCCAAGAAAACAAAAGATACAAAAAGAAAAACAGACAGAAAAGAAAAATGAAAGAGGAAAACAAAAAAGAAAAAAAACTACACGGTATAACATAAAGGCTAGTCTAACGAAAAGAAAACAAAAACCAATAGAAAAAAGAAAAGGAAAGTCACTATTATAATCCGTGGAAGGTTGAGTAAAAATTATATAACAAATGCAACTATTGTATATCTCTACTTAAAGCTATGTCTCAATTTATATCTTCTTCCGACTATAAGACCAATCTCGGATATCTCTTAACCATCGACTAGAGCAACATCGTATGGAGTAGCCCCAGGGCTGTGTCAACAAACACGTTGCATGGTTGCATTCTACTGGGTCCATCTGAATTTGGAAAGGTAAACAATGCCGTTCTTTTGGAGGGGGTAAACCAAATCCCCACTTTTTAACAAAAATTTTGAAAAAAAGATGACAGGAAGATGAAAGGAGTTAGAAAGTTTTCACTTGTAGTTTTTAAGCAAGAGTGTGTTCTTTTTTAACAAAAAACTCATCATTTTCTTATTTCACCCTTTTGGGAGCTGACCCTGGTACTAGATTTTTTGGTAAGTGATAAACTCTGAGCCTGTTAGCAGGCAGTCTATGAACTTTGCCTCTAAACGACAAGTGCCGTCCCAGCGGTAAGTGATGAACTCTGAATCTACTAGCAGATAGTCTATGACCTCTATCCCTAAATAATAGATGCTGTCTTACAGGATTTCTCAAAAGTCTCCAGCTTATCTCTTCATGAAATTCAGCAGACATTGTCATATAATAAGATGAAAGTCTCGATGTATTTAAATTACCAGACTTTTGTAGCAGTTCAGAGCTATACTTATTAAAAAAACATCTCAAATTTTGCCTTGCCTCAAACTACTTGACCAATTCCGCAAAAAAACTCATCAATTTCCAAGTATTACTAATATTATCGGACATTTTTTTAACTGTTTCTTTATTCCAGATTGTACAATAGGCAAATCAATAGCCCTCTCGACCATTCTTTTAAATGCATTCTGGATTTCTTGTTTGCTATCTGATGTGAATACCAATTTATCTTTCAGATAATTAAGAAAGTTTAAAATACTCAAGTCCTTAGGATTGGAACTGTACACATAGTATTCGCGTAATAATCAAATTCTATATCAAAAAGAAGGTTATATTAACCTTGTTCAGCTTCGGTAAAAGTTAGCTTCTTGAACAAACGTACAGTATTACCTGCATTATTAAATGCAAACACATTTTCAAAGACAGAATATGTTTTTTCAATAGTACTATAATATTTGTTTAATATCCTTTAATTGTCTTCTAAATCAAGTTTCAACATGAAGTTATTTGTTTTAATTTTAATATTTTTGCTTTCCAAGAAAAAAAGCTTTATCAATTAAATACTCCTTTGCATTTTCAATTTAGCAAAATTGGTGTTGGCTTGCTCTTTTAATTTCTTTAGATTGGATATTTCCATTTTATATTTATTTTTAGTTATTTCATTCTAATACAATTTGTGGGTCAAAAAATCTTTATGTTGTTTGATTAATTTTTTTAATGTATATTTATTTTAGTGAAGTCTTTCTTTTCAGATCAAAGCATTATTTGAAATATTTTTAGAGTATTTTTATAATGGTCCTTATGAGGTATCAGTTACAAACCATTTGTTACTTTTTAAATATTATATTATTTGTGTTTTGCTTTTAAACAATATATTATTATTAATATAAAAGAAACTAGATACTGAACCTATCATTAAACAGTGGATTTTGTTATTATTACTTTGCAATAATATAAATAATTTTTTTATTTTTTATTCCTATTAGATTATGTTACATATTATCATATTCTTAAATTTTATTATACTACAAATATATTGCATGCATATATCATATTAATATATTAATTCATATAAAAATAAATAAACAAGTAAAGCTTTTAAGTGTTTTAATTTTAACTTATAATAATATGGAATAATATGACTTTCTTGCTCATGAAATTTTTGATTAAATATTAAAAACATATATTTGTCAAAGGAAAAAAATAATCTTTAATGAATCGAAATAAATACAATTAATGTTTAAATGCACTTGAAAGTCCAAGAGATTTACATAACCAAATTTTAAAATTAGATAACTCATAATTTTAATTTCTTTATGTTAGTATAACTAACAAACTTTATACAATTAAGGCAATTGAAAATAACCTAAGAATGCAGACTTATTTTATTATAAGATAATTTATGCTGTGCACCAAGTAATGAAACATGCAAGTTAAAACAAAAATTCTGGTAAATGTTTTTTTTATTATTATACCTGTTTTTTAAGTTACAGTAATAAATTTTTAATATACAATTAAAAGATTAGTACATATTGTTTTATCTTGCAAACAGTAATTGATAACATTATTTATATACTCAATACAAAAACTATACTTTATTTGTAAAGTTACTATTTGAATTGATTTAAAAAAATTATTACTCAATTGGTACAATTTTTCTAAAATGCAGGCTTTATTTGTAAAACTACTATTCAATTGGCATTATTTTCTCATAAAAACAAGATTATTTAAGCTTTATTTGTAAAACTTACAACAGTATATAATTGGTGCTATTTTTCCAAAATAATGAAATTATACAATTTTTATTTGTAAAACTTTCTATTCAATTTTTATGATTATTTCAAGATAATGAGATTATACAAGCTTTATTTGTAATTAGTGCAATTTTCCCAAAACAATAAAATATAAGTTTTATTTGTAAACCACTATTAAATTGGTGCAATTTTTTAATATTCTTGTTTTTAAACCAAATTATTAATTATATACTCATCTCTAAACAAATATGCTTTTGTTTTTATATATTACTATTTATATAATGCTAAATATTTATTGATATCATAATGCAGTAACTTTTCCAAAACAATGAAATGCAATTTTTATTTGAGAAGCTTATTATTCAATAGGTTTAATTTTCTCAAAAAACAAAAGTATGCATATTAACAATGAAAATCAAGCTTTATTCATGAAATCACTATTCAATTAGTGCTATTGTCTATAAAAACAATTTATTTGTGAAACTTACTATTCAATTTGCAATTTTCCTAAGACAAAGAGATTATACAAGTTTTATTTATTCAATTAGTACAATTGTTTCAAAATTCAAGATGGGTATAAACTCTACTTTTTTATTTTTTGTTATATCTTAATTGGTTTGTAGGTGTAATTTAAGAAAAAAAGCTCTATTTAGTATTTATAGTTCTGTAAATGAATGATTTGTGGGTTTATCTACTGGTTGTAGTCATAATTCAACCAGGTCACTCATCCACTTGGGTGATATCTACTCAGATCAAAACACTAATTTAATACAGTATTAGTAAATTATGCAGTAAATAGTAAAGATATTAAAAGATAAGAATAAAGAAATATAAATCTAGTTTTTCAGAATGCATCTTAGCTAATTTTGTATTATGTACTTTTGCTAATAAATTTATTAAAGCCCTGTTTAGTCTATAAATAATACATTATTTTTGATCAATCAATCATCAGAAACCAAAATCAGTTATCATTTATAATTGCATAAAAGACAAATACAAAAATACCAATTATTGTTTGATATTATAATTATAATATAATTAAGGAGAGCACTATTTATCAGCTAATTAGGGTCACTAAGTAGCTGACCCCTACCCCATCTGATAATTTTTCTAAGCATCTGATTGGTTAAAATTTAATAATATATATATATTAAATATTGGAAACATTTGATCTACCAGTCTGTTTTGGATAATTTAACTACCAAAATGTTCATCTTAGTGAGATTATTCTAACAAGCTCAAAATTATTTAAATTCAATTACAGAATTCCAAGATTGTTTAACTTTTATGTAATTTTAATAGTAATTTTTAAAATTACTAAGTAAATTTTTTTAATATTGAATAACTTTTGCTCCATCAGTCCATTTTGGATAACTTAACTACCAAAATGTTCATCTCAGTAAGATAATTCTAATAAGCCTAAAATTTTTAAATTCTAATTACAGAATCCCAGGATCAACAAAGATTTGTATGATATGCAAATATGTATAGTAAGGTAAATATGTCTAATTTGGTGTGCACTAATAATATCTTATGAACTATTGATCAGTATCATGTGATTTTGTTACTATTCAATTCGTCTTATCAAGATAAATTGAATGGTACTAAAATTACATAATTCTGACTAATAGTTTACAAAATATTATTATTTAACCAAGATAATCTATATAAAAAATAACTAATTGTACATGGGTGTTTGAACATGGGTATAATAATTTTTATAAATTAAAAGATTTTTTATTAAAATAAAAAATAATTTAATTAATATTAGGGTTAATATTAGAGTTAGAGTAAGAACTGAGATGAGACAGGGGGCAAGTTAATACCAAAATTTTACAAAGAATTTTTTTTCTTAGAGCCCATAGATTGTTTCGTAAACAAAATTTTAAGATACAATTAATTTTTGTTTTTTCTTTATGTTTGTTATACAAAAAATGATCTGCATACTGCATTTTTCTATATGATTTGTATAGTACAGTGTTCAAACACCCCGTGTACAAATAGAAATGCTCATCTATATATATATTATTTTGAAAATTAGCATAAAATTGTAAATAATTTTATAGACCAGTTCATTTTTGACAATTTTACCATGAAATAACCAACTTGAAGAGATGATTCCTTTAATTTAAATACTTGAACTTCTTAAAAATATTATTGTTTTTCACAATAAATCAAATGAAAAATATATAGAATCAAATTTCAAACCAATTTGATGATAGATGACATAAAATTTTGAATCAAGCAAAAAAAATCTTCCAAACCTCTAGCATAAACAAAATAAAATACTTTTTATTAGTAATTCAATATTTACAAATATTTCATTTAATATGTGATAAATGTTCAAATAACTTGGCTTTTTCTTTTAACAATTTATAATAACATTTAAAATTTTTAATTAAGTTTTATAACAATAATGTCAATATATTAAAAGTATGGTGATTTAGAAAAATTGGTAAGTTGTCACTCCAAGTGCAGGTCTAGAGTTCAAATCCCACTAGTGATATTTTAAAAATAAGATCTGTGCTCCAGTAACTATTTCTTATTGATCAGTTGGGTATATTACTTGTAGTCTTGGTACACTATTTTGAATAGAAGCTTTTGAGCATAGTTTTGTATTATTATACAGACAAATTTAAGAAACTGGAGAAACAAAACCTGTTTGGCAAGTCTGAGTAAGGAGGAGTAAAGATTTTTGACAGTAGTACCAAAACTGAAGTATTGAAAACCAAAGTCAAATAACTAAATGATAAGACCTTCAGAGAAGAGGGTCTGCCAATCTGGCTACTTGAGTCACACTGGAGAAAAAGGACCTATGTTTCAGAAGTAGGTACCAGAGAAAAAAACTATAAGGCACCAAATCCTATGTAAAATTGACTCTTTCGGGCTAATAGGATTAGAAGTTTGGGATATATCAGGGAAAAACTGGTAGAAAGGTAATGGTGGGTACTGGGATCAGAGCAAACCTTACAAGGGCAGAAGTAGGTAACTCAGGGGTTAAAGGAAGGATCATATGAATTAGGGAACTATGAACTTGAAAGTGTCCTATACTGCAGGATTAGAAACTCAAAACATTAATTGATGAACTTAACAAACATAGTAGCTACTCTGACTACAAGTGTAAGCCTCAGTGAATGCATTGTTACTGAAGTATTGATGGATACCTGTGTGTGACAAGTGTTACCTCCCACAAAGTTAGCTGTTGGGTGAAATTCTATAGTCATATTTGCTAGCTCTCTGGGACTAGATGCAGATATGCTATTCTTGGGCTTAGTTGTTAGGAAATAACAACTCTTAAAAGGCTTCTAATAGAGTAATCCTGGTAAGAATAATGCTATATAGAAAGTCAAGGTAGGGGTGGAAGTTCACAATGGAAACTGAGAGGTTGGGCTTAGTATGCTATTATTTAGATAACTAGAGTATGATAAAGCATATCGAAAAAGAAAAAAATAATGTCTATATATTGTAAATTAGAAAATAAAAGTTAACCAATTTCAAATAATCTTGGCTTTTTCTTTTTTTATTAAACAATAAAAATTTTACAATAAAACTATCAAAATCAGAACAAACATTAATCGTAACTGATCCTGTAGTAATTTAGCTTATTAATTTCTGATGAAATTGACAGAGTAGCAATACTTGCGTTTTTGATTCTTCTGCACTTACTTTTTTAGTACACCTAAATGTATCCCAAAAATATAAGAGATACAGTGATTTTAAAAAGCCATGTGACTGCCGCAATTAAAATCGATACAGGTAAGACAAATAAAAGGCTTAAGTTTTTTAATCAGAACTAATTTTTTTATTATATCATTATTATTTGAATTTCTAATAAGAGTTATAGAGAAGAAAATTACTATTTCAAAAGTAGTAAATACATCAAAATTGGTTTAGTGTATTATAAGATATGAATAAAAAAATTTTACAATTTTAAAGGTTTTTAGAAAGCCTTAAAAAATTGCAAAGTTTTTTTATTCATATCTTATAATACACTAAGCCAATTTTGATATATTTACTACTACTAGAATAGTAATTTTCTTCTCTACAACTCATATTAGAAATAAAATAATAATGACTTAATTAAAAATTAGTTCTGGTTAAAAAAACTTTAAGCCTTTTGTTAGAATCTTATCTTAATTCTATTGGTTGATTTTAATCGAGACAGTCATTAATATTTTTAAAATTACAAAAAGTAATAAATTTTTTGGGCACATTTAGGTGTATCAAAAAAGTAAGTCTAAGGAGTATTAAAAATGTTTTGAGATATGGTGATGTTAAAAATGTCATATGACTGCCATGATTATAATTGACCAATGAAATGCAGGTAAGATTCTAATAAAAGGCTTGAAGTTTTTTTAATGGACCTAATTTTTTTGCTTATACCATTATTATTTGAATTTCTAATAAAAGTTATAAAAAAGAAAATTACTATTACAATAGTAGTAAACTTATCAAAATTGGCTTAGCAGTCATAGGACATGTTCCTTTAAAATAGCCTTGAAATAATTTATAATAAAAATTATAATAAAAACATATAAATTTACTATAAACTTTGAGCTAAAGATTCTTTTTGGCTTAACTAATTAACTTAAAATTAAATTTTACAAATTATATAGAACAAGAAAAGAAGAAAAATTTGAGCTTAAAAACCTATCGAAATTTTGTTAATTTTGACTTTTTCAAAATATAACTTCACTAAAAAACAAAAATTTACTAATTTTAAATTAGCAATTATATGTAAAATCATGCTTTAAACAACTTTATTTAGGTGAACAAGAAGGCTACCTTGTAAGAAAAATGGGTTATCTATATACTAAAGTTAAAAATCATTGGTTTTAATATAACCCTCTTTTTTATCAAGATATCCTGCTTTGGGCCTCTAATAAACTTGTTCAGCAGGTATTCCTATTTGGTTTGAGGTTAAAATACATTTTTTTAAACCTTTGCAAATTAAAATAGGGTTAAAGTTAGAGAAAAAAATTTTTTTTTGAAAGAAAGATTTTTATCTCTAACTTCAACCCTATTTTTCAACTGTAAAAGGTCCGAAAAATGCATTTTGCCTCAAACTGAGTAGAAATACTAGCTGGACAAGTTTACTTAGAGGCCCAAAGCAGATTATCTTAATAAAAAAGGGGTTTTATATTACAAACCAAAAATTTTTAACTTTAGTATATAGATAACCCATTTTTTTTACAAGGTAACCTTTCTTTGTTTGCCTAAATAAAGTTGTTCAGAGCACAATTTTACACATAATTGCTAATTTAAAAATAGGAATTTTTTATTTTTGGTAAAGTTACATCTTAAAAAAGTGCAAAATTAACAAAATTTTATATGTTTTTAAGCTCAAATTTTTCTTCTTTTCTTGTTCTATATGTTTGTAAAATTTAATTTTAAGTTAATTAGTTAAGCTAAGAAGGAACTTTAGCTCAAAGTTTATAGTAAATTCATATGTTTTTATTATAATTTTTATTATAAACTTATTTCAAAGAGACATGTCCTATAACTGTTAGTGTATTATGAGATATAAGTAAAAAAATTTTTGCGATTTTTTAAAGTTTTTTAGAAAGTTTTAAAAAATTGCTAAGTTTTTTTATTCATATCTTGTAATACATAAGCCAATTTTGATAGGTTTACTACAATCAGAATAGTAATTTTCTTCTCTACAACTCTTATTAAAAATTCAAATAATAAAGACATAATAAAAAAATTAGTTCCAATTAAAAAAACTTTAAGCATTTTATTAGAATCTTACCTGCAATTCCATTGGTCGATTTTACTCGTGGTAGTCACATGACTTTTTAAAAATCGCTGTAACTCAAAAAAGTATTAAATTTTTTGAGTAACATTTAGGTAGGAGTATCAAACATAAGCTTTGCCTCAAAAAAAGTAATAAAATTTTTGGTACATTTAGGTGTATCAAAAAAAGTAATTGCGGGAGTATCAAAAACGTAAGTTTTGCCGCCCTGATGTTTACCTGCAATATTCTTGATCTATATCATTTTATAATATTATATGAACGAAAGAAAAAAATATGCAACTTAATATTATTTATGTCAAAATTTCACTAGATCGAGAGCTTATTATGATGAGAGTAACCTGCACTAACTTTAACGCATGTAAACAATTGTTTACACCATACTCTGATTTCTGATTTGCTGTGATTACAATCTATTACGGAAATTATAGCTATTACAACCATTGCAGCTATTACGACATTTACAGCTATTACGACATTTTTATAGCAATACGGCATTTACAACTTTGGGTCTTAGTTGTAACTAAGGGCTGTAACCCAGGTTGTAATCGTAATGTCCGTAAATATTACTTACGGCCGGCAACTAAATTAGACAATAAAAGTTCAAATAAGACTTTTTCTTTTTTTTAATTAATAAGCAATAAAAATATACTATACGAAATCAGATCAGATGATAATCGGCGTTACGTGTAACTGATCTTGTGGTAATTTGCCTTATTAATTAGATTAGATCATCCGATTGATGAACACTATTTATTGCCTATGTTACATACCATTTTTTAAGTTCTTTTCACTACTGCACTAATTTCATGGCATCGAAAATACTTATGGGTGATATGCCCGAATTAATGGAGAATATTCTTAAAAATTTAAAGAATGAAATTAATTCTCTATACACATGTGCACTTGTAAGCCGACATTGGAGCAAAATGTCAATTCCTATTCTTTGGCGAGAGCCATTTCTATACAATCGAAGACCTTTATACATTTCTAACTATTTTTCATCTCTTGGCGAATACGAAAAAATTATTTTAAAAGAATGCGGGATAAATGAAGAATTTTCCATAACAATATTTGATTATGCGAGATTCCTAAAGGCTCTTAATCTAAGTCGTTTATATTTTCAAGTTGAAAAATGGATCAAACTCGTGCTCGTTAATTCAAATTCACTTAACTACAGCAGATTGAAGCATATAATTATTGACATAACTAATTTACTACTCAAATTATTGATAGAAAATGGTGCCACTTTGCGTAAATTAGAGATACATTTTTCAGGATTTCGTGAATTTAAGCCAGAGATCTTTTACGTATTAGGACAAAATGAGCAATTTCTCTCGCAACTTCAATATCTACCTTTAAGGAAAATAGAAATCAAAGACACTGATAGTGCTACTACATGGTTAAAAGCCGTTGCAAAATATACAACAAAAATTAATTCTTTGAATATTGAAGTTATTTATCCTGATTATATTCAACAAATATTTCATGCTCTTATAAATGTTATTAAATCACAAGAACAACTTAAGAAGTTTGGAATAGCTGGAAAAGAATATCTTACAGAATTTCACGGCATGATTTCAGCTTTAGAGAGCCAAAAAAACTCATTACAAGAAGTTAGAATAGGTTTTTGTGCTATTAATGAAGAGTTCGAGGTACTGAAAATTTGTAAAAACTTAGAAACACTTCGTATTTTGAATTGTGATCAAACAGTGTCGAAAATATTAGATCATAAAGTCAGCAATAAAATTAGCACACTAGAGGTAATTTGTTGCCAAATTTATCCACAGCCTATAGTATTAGTGTTAGAAAAGTCTGGCATATTACTACAACGATTGATACTTGAATTAAATGGTGATGATAGTCATGAATACACTTTATTACTAGAAGCACTTAAGTCATCCTGTCCAAACATTATATACCTCGACATTTCAAATATTAAATTTTCCACACAACTAGTAGAGCTCATTAGTGGTTTACAAAAACTTCAATTTCTTTCGTTATGGCGCTATAATGACGGCATACAGGATGAAGAACTAAAAAAACAAGTTATACAGTTTTCAGAAATATTGCCGTTAACATTGCAAAAACTTGAATTGGATTATTCGTTAATGCCATATGAAGATATTTTGCTTAATCATTGCAATGTACCTTTAAAAAAGTCATTGGTTTTTTTTTATTAAAATTAATAAGGAGAAAATTGCCAAAGCATTGATCGAATTCTGCATACGAATCAAAACTTTGAATTACGAGGGTGTATGCAAAGATTTACATTTTGATGATAATATTAGAATGGAAGTGGAAGCATGTGTTTAGTTGGTACCATTTGGACGTATTCTTGTTGATTGTTAATTTCTATAAATTTCTTTTATCTGTGGACCAACAAAATTTTATGCTATTTTATGTGTACAATTGTTAATGCAATAAAAAATGTGGTTAAGCAGACCAAATTTTAAAAATTGAAAAATTAAAATCTAAAATTATAATAAAGTTTACCAAATTCTCAAATTCGGGCCCAAATATTTGCAACCCATAAACATTTGGATTTTACCAGTCAGATAACATACCATTTAACATAATTTACCAGTTACAGTATTCGTACGTACGTACGTTTTCGATTATTTGATTAAACTAAATCATCTGATTGGTGCAATTCCCACTGTTCAACTAATAAGGTATGCTGCATAACAATAACGATAAAAAATTTTATCTTTCATAAAACTCCTTCCGTTCTTATCAATACAAAACTAACTCATTGCATTATGAACGTTATACTCGAATTAATGGAGAATATTCTTAAGAATTTGAATAATTAATTTTATTCTTTATATTCGTTAGCCGATATTGGTGCAAAGTGTCAATTCATTATCATTCAAACAAAGACTCTTATTCAAATATTTTCGTTTTTTGTCGAAGGACGAATTTCTCCAAAATTATCTAATTATGCAAGTTTTTAAAGACACTTGATTTATATTTTAGAAAGTAAAAAATGAGTCGACCTATATTTCTTTGCTATCAGGATTTTTCAATTAACTCTTTTGAGACTATAAAAAAAGCCTACATTTAGAAACGGTATACACTTATAGAAGTTGGATTATTTTTATAACCTATTTCATCTTTAATTATTGCATGTATCAAGATTATAGAACGCCAAACTGTATATTAGTGCAGCGTTAAGAATTGATAACATTGTTAATGCATTTATGTTTAGCGTTATGTATTTATCAAACTCGACGTTAAAATGATATTTTAACTAGCTAGCAAAGTCCTAAGACTTGTGAGTTTCGAATTATATATTATGCTTAGAACAGTACTTAATATATGGATCGATTTTATTATATTTTAGATTTTAATTTTATGATTTATCCAACTTAATTACATTAGCAATAGCAGATAGTACGCATAAAATAGCATAAAAATATTGTTGGCACATAGACAAAAGGAATTTTATAAAAATTAATATAGACAATAATATATGATACAAATTTAATATATGCTTCAACTTCTATTCTAAATTTATAAATGGATTCTTATTATTAAATCGATCAATTAATAGTTTTTTTAAAGGATGCAATGTCAATATATGGTTCTATCCAAGCATTATAAAAATTAAGATATTGCAATGATAACGATAATATTTCGTACTCGTATTTTCAATTCTTCTGGTGTGTCATCAACAATGCACCAAAATTGTCTAAAATTAATGCTATATTCTGTGCACTAATTGAATAATCAATTGTCTCTAAGGTTCTGATTTTATGATCTAATATTCCCAACGGATCCTATAGTCGCAAAAACTAATGCAAAGAGTTTTTCAATTAGTCAGTACCTCGAACTTTGCACTAAAAACACAATGATCTATTTTAACTTCTTGTATTGAGTATTTTTTTGACTTTCTAAAGCTGATATGATGCCCTAGAATTTTTAGCTTTCCAATGAGCTTTACAGAAAAATCAACCAAGTTAAATAGTCTTAGTTGTTCTTGCGATATAAAAGCTTGAATTAACTGTAACACATCATTGTTAATAATATCCGAATTCGTCAAGTCTCAAGTTCTAATTTTCTAGCATTTTTTACCAAAGCCCTTAGAAATGAGTAGAACTTTCAGTGTTGGAGATTCCTATTTTTTCTCAAAGGTAAATGTTGAAGTCGTGAGAAAAATTGTACATTTCTCCTCATAAGCAAAAGATTTCTGACTTTAGTTTAAAAAAATACAACTAATTTATCTAAAATAGGGTCACTTTCAATTAGTAATTTAAGTAGTAAATTATTATGGTATTCATCGATGTATTGTAATATGTCGGTTCAAAAAGATTGAGAGAGATCCATTCTCTAAATTCTTCGTAATTCATCGATGCATTCGGTTCAACATGCTTGAAATTGATCCATTATATCATTTTCACTTCTAAATGATTTAGATCAAGAATCTTTAAAAATTTTGCAT
>QKWP01000039.1:93766-129024 GCA_003550325.1 Gigaspora rosea
AAAAAAAAAAAAAAAAAAAAAAAAGATGTTTACATGATTGTACGTACATGATTGTACGCACATACATATATTTGTACTTTTGATTGAATTCTTTATTTAATTTTGATATAATAAAATAAAAAAATTAATGAAAATAAGTTTGCAGTTTTTTTTCAACATATAATTGCATAAATTACCGCGTGTTTTTCATTTTTAAAATGTAAATTTCGGATTTTGTTCTTTGTTAAGATTCGCCAGTTCGACTAAATAATTTTTTGATTCACGTTCTCTCAATGCTAGTTTATGTTCTTTTAATGCTAATAACCGTTCTTGATATTCAAGTTTATTAATTTTTGAGTTTTTTCATGTTCCCTTCTGCTTGAATTTTCAAATGAATAATGAATTGTTTGGAATCTTTTTGGTTTTTTTTTTATTGTATAAATTTTTTATTTTTGAGCTTTTTTCATGTCCCCTTCTGCTTGAATTTGAAATCTTTTTGGTTATTTTTTTTTTAATTATTTAATTTTTTATTATTGATGGTTTATTTGAACTATACACTACAATGTATCATTAATTTTATTCCAGGTTTCGCTTATTCTGACTATTCAGAAGATAAGATCAGGTGCAATGTGACAATCAAACGACACATTTATCACAAAAGCTCGTCTAAGCATATCGGCTAATTTGATTTTTTGGGCCTTTTTTCGATAAACTGTTACACGAAAATTTGCTCCTACGTGACGTTGAAAAACTAGCAAACGAAGCACTTATTACAACTAACAAAAGAGCTTCTTTGACGTCTAGAAAAGTTAAAAAAAAACCAATAAAACTCAATAAAAGAGCTATGCTAGGCTGTAGAAAGAAGTGCTTTTACCGTTTGTTGAAATATTCGGGTGTTTTAGGAGGGGAATGATGGGTTTATGATGGGTTGACAACTTCAAGGATAAACTCGGAAGCAAATTTTTCAAAAATTGACCTTTTTAACACATATTTGGCTTATAATTAAATATATAAGCACCATAATTTTCTACGTATTTAATTATAAACACAAGGTTAGTTAAAAAGGCCGTTCTTATGAAAATTCGTACAGTAATAAATTTTAAGTACGAAATTTCTTTGATAATCCTCGATCATGATTGGTTGATTTTGGGTTGAAACAAATCGGCCGATATGGAATCACCTCTTGCGCATATGAGTAAAAAATCCTCACCATAATTGGGGGGTTTTTTTTTTGTAATTTAAAAGCAAAAAATCATATACACGTACATACACAATATTTAATTGATATTTATTTAGCTGGTGAAATCATAAAGTTCATAAGTTGCAATTTATATAAATTTATTATATTTTAGATTTGATTTTTACAGTTTGATCAACTTAACCATATTGACAATAGTATGTATAAAATAGTATAAAATCTTGTTGGTCCACACGATAAAAGAAATTAACAATCAACAACAATTCGTTCATATGGTACCAATGCAACATATGATTCCACTTCCTTTCTAATCTTATCATCTAAAACTAAATTCCTTTCTACGCCCACGTAGTTCAATGTTCTGGTTCTTGCACAGAATTCGATTAGCGCTTTAGTATTTTTTTCGTCACCAAGGCGATAAATTAATATTTTTTTTAAAGGTGAATTGCAATGATTGAACAAAACATCTATATATGGTTCTAACCAATTATCTCCTAAGTCAAAATATTGCAATGTTGACGGCAATATTTCAGCAAATTGAATTACTCGTATTTTCAATTCTTCTTCTGGTATTTCATCAACAATGCACAGTAATGAGAGAAATTGAAGTTTTTGTAAATTGTCAATAAGCTTCACAAGTTGTGTAGAAAACTCAAAATTATTAATGTTGAGATATGTAATATTTGGACAGAAGGACTTAATTGCTTCTAGTAATACCGATTCTTCCCAAAAAATTTCATCAATTATCGATGCTTCAATACTTAACCGTTGTAGTAATGAGCCAGATTTTTCTATAATTAACGCTATAGGCTGTGCATCATATGGATGATCAATTATCTTTAAAGTGCTGATTTTACAATCTAATATATTCGATAATTTCGTATCGCAACACTTAATATAAAATGTTTCTAAATTTTTACAATTATTCAGTACATCGAACTCTGTATTAAAAATACAAAATTCTACCCTAACTTCTTGTAATGAGTTTTTTTGGCTATCTAAAGCTGAAATGATGCCATGAAATTCTTTAGGATAATCATACCCTTCAATGCTAAACAGCTTAAGTTGTTCTTGTGACTTAATAATGTTTATAAGAACATGAACTAGTTGCGTCTCATAATAATAATAATCAACACCGTCAATTATCAATGTACTAAGTTTTGTTGCATGTTTGGCTAAGGCCCTTAATAGTGTGATAGCACTTTCAATGTTGTCATCTGATATTTCGTTCAAAGATAGATGTTGAATTCTTGAAAAAAATTGCTTATTTTCTCCTAAAGTATAAAAGATCTCTGGCTTTAATTCAAGAGATTTCGAAAAACCTAAATCTAATTTACGCAAAGTGGCACCACTTTCAATGAATAATTTGAATAATGAATTGTTTATGTGATATTTCGGGTCGTCATAAAATGATTCTGAATTAATTAGCTCAAGATTGATCCATTTTTTAACTTTCTTTTCTAGAAGAAATAAATCAAGAACTTTTAGGAACCTTGCGTAATTAAATAATGTTTTGGAAATTTCATTTATCCCACATTCTTCTTTTAAAATTAATTTTTCGTCTTCACCAAGAGATGAAAAATATTTAGAAATGAATAAAGGTTTTTTATTGAAAGAAAATGGATCTTGCCAAAGTATGGGTATTGATATTTTGCACCAATGTCGACTCACAAGTACGCACGAATATAAAGAATAAAATTCATTATTTAGATTATTAAGAATTTTCTCCAAAATTTCGGGCATATCACCCATAAATATTTTCGATGCCATGTTTGTTTATGAAAAATAGAAAGGAATTTTAGAAAACGCTATGTAACATAGTCTATAAATAGTAGTACCGCATCAATCAGATGATCTACTTTAATCAAAACAATCGCGTCGCGTCTGTGCCAGGTTATGTCGATCACTAATTTTAAAGTGCGTAAGTTTTAAGATATGAATATGACACTATTGTTTAGGCTTTTAATAATTAAACAAATTGATTGGAGAAGGTAAGAGTTATGTCGATTGTGTTAATTTAGTTTGCTAAAATTTAGATAGAACTAAAATGTAAATAAGCTGATATTACTAAGTCTTAATAATTAATCCGGATAGAACGTTTTGGTTTGTGTAAAATGAATATATTTTAAAAAATTTGTGCCGCTAATTTGATGAATTTTACCAGAAATAATATGAATGTGAGTTATGAAAGTAAAGTTGTTTAATGGTTTTTAATATGTATTTGGATAAAATAGAATACAATATTTTAGGTGTGTTAAAGTAACATTCATTAACGCAAGCGTAATTGAAACGCTCTGACGTCCGTACAACGTTGATATAAATTATGATTAATTTTTAAAAAATTAAATTGATTCAAATAAAATACTTTTTATTGGTAATTCGAAATTTCCAAAAATTTCATTTAATATGTAAAGCTAGATAATAAAAGTTCGAATAGCTTGTCTTTTCTTTTTAACAATTTATAATAAAATTTAAAATTTTAATTAAGTTTCATAACAATAATGTCTATATATTCTATATATTATAAATTAGATAATAAAAGTTCGCATTTACTTTTTTTTTAAAAATAAAAATTTCATAACAATATTGGTCGTATGATTGATAAGTCTTAACAGTGTCTTAACCTGTTGGTTATTTATTGTTGAATGTTCTAACTTTAGTTTTCCTGCTAAACTAGGAAAATAGTCAATACTATCGATGTAAGTTATACCAGTACGATCACGTTTCTTGTGAAACATGAAATGTGTAGGGATGGTTGGAATCAACTTTATGTGTGTCGTTTATGCTGATTTCCTCAGAATCCTTTTATGGTAAAAGCTATGATTCTCGTTTATCCTTTATTGGAAAGAAGTTAAGTTTTTAATTCGAATGATGTAATTTATTAGGTGTGTCATTATGATGAAATAATTACGTCGTTTTCTGTTGATCGTTATTTGAAAGGTGGCACGTATATAGCAAATAAAACTTGCGATCATTAAATATTAAATATTATAATATGCTGGTTTACACGTCGCTTTAATTATAGGCGATAATCCGTTAGCAAAGTGATAGGCTTAACGTTATTGCGAGTTTTTTTTCTCGTTTTTCCTTTTTTTAGGGGTCCTTAAAGCGGGCAGATCACGTGACATGCCGTTTTTCATTATCTTTGGGGTTAGGGTCCACCTTGGGTTAGGGTTAGAAAGTTTTTTTTTATAAGTAAAATTACCTCCCCGCAATTTTTTGTTAATGTTCCAAGGTGGGTTTAGACTACAGTTTCTTCTATTTTTCGCATATTTCTCTTTTTTTCGCTTGTTTTGCTTCGTTGGGCTGATCCGGGATCACCAACTTTTAACAATTTGATTGGTTAATTATGACGTAATCTGCCCCGCTTTAAGGGACCCCCTTTTTTACTACAGTATATAGTACGATCACGTTTCTTGTGTAACATGAAAGGTGGTTCCTGTTTTTGGGTAATGATTTTCATTTATTCGTTTTTTTTTTGAATTTACCTTAATATATATAAGGTGCGCTTATGGCGCTTTATTGAGTATATACAGTTATAATACTACATATTGTTATTTTTACAATTTTTTAAGAAGATTTAGGGTCAATCTAAAACCCTTTTTTACTTTGTAAGAAAGTTGTTGTTGAATTTTAAATTTACACATACCAAAATATCTAATTCTGAAATTTCTATTTCATCTTCATCTTTAGATAGGTCTATTTTTTAAATAAATTAATATTGTATATATTCATAATGATACTTACAATCAATCATCAACCTACTTCTGTTTAATGCATACTTAAATATTCATATATATAAACGACTATTTAGTAAAATTTTTTGTAAGAGTATAAACATATTTAAATATATACTTACTGAACTTCTGTTGTTGTCTTGATCATTATTCCCTTAAATTGATAAATGAATTTGAAATACTATTAAAAAACACTACATCCAAAGGTATTAGACAAATATTTAAATCAATTACCAATAGTTCTTTATTAGTCCTAGAATCTCCAAATTCTTTTGTATTTACATAAATATAAGGAACTGAAAAAGATTATAAAATCAAAAATTTGAATAATATTATATACCAAAATGCTAATGGAATCATTTGAAACTGGATAGTTTTACTCTGTTAGAAATAATTAATAATAATTACTATTAAATAAAATTTTATATCTTAATTCTTACTTATTGGTTCCTTGCTTTTATTGACAAAAAATTCCTATTTTAAAAAATCTCATAATTAGAGCTTACATAAGGAAATATTATTATTAAAATTCTTACTATAATTGGNAGAAAACATCTATATATGGTTCTAGCCAATTATCTCCTAAGTCAAAATATTGCAATGTTAACGGCAATATTTCAGCAAATTGAATTACTCGTATTTTAATTCTTCTTCTGGTATTCCATCAACAATGCACATTAATGAGAGAAATTGAAGTTTTTGTAAATTGCCAATAAGCTTCACAAGTTGTGTAGAAAACCCAAAATAATTAATGTTGAGATATGTAATATTTGTACAGAAGGACTTAATTGCTTCTAGTAATACCGATTCTTTTCCCAATTGGTTTAATACTTAACCGTTGTAGTAATAAGCCAGATTTTTCTAAAATTAACGCTATAGGCTGTACATCATACAGATCATCAATTATCTTTAAAGTGCTGATTTTACAATCTAATATGTTCGATAATTTCGTATCGCAACACTTAATATAAAATGTTTCTAAATTTTTACAATTATTTAGTACATCGAACTCTGTATTAAAAACACAAAATTCTACCCTAACTTCTTGTAATGAGTTTTTTTGGCTATCTAAAGCTGAAATGATGCCATAAAATTCTTTAGGATAATTATACCCAGCAAAGCTAAACAGCCTAAGTTGTTCTTGTGACTTAATAACGTTTATAAGAACATGAACTAGTTGTTTCTCATAATAATAAGAATCAAACCCGTAAATTATCAAAGTACTAAGTTTTGTTGCATGTTTGGCTAAGGCCCTTAATAGTGTGATAGCACTTTCAATGTTGTCATCTGATATTTCGTTCAAAGATAGATGTTGAATTCTTGAAAAAAATTGCTTATTTTCTCCTAATGTATAAAAGATCTCTGGCTTTAATTCAAGAGATTTCGAAAAACCTAAACCTAATTTACGCAAAGTGGCTCCATTTTCAATGAATAATTTGAATAGTGAATTGTTTATGTGATATTTCGTGTCGTCGTAAAATGATTCTGAATTAACTAGCTCAAGATTGATCCATTTTTTAACTTTCTTTTCTAGAAGAAATAAATCAAGAACTTTTAGGAACCTTGCGTAATTAAATAATGTTTTGGAAATTTTATTTATCCCACATTCTTCTTTTAAAATTAATTTTTCATCTTCACCAAGAGATGAAAAATATTTAGAAATGAATAAAGGTTTTTTATTGAAAGAAAATGGATCTTGCCAAAGTATGGGTATTGATATTTTGCACCAATGTCGACTCACAAGTACGCACGAATATAAAGAATAAAATTCATTATTTAGATTATTAAGAATTTTCTCCAAAATTTCGGGCATATCACCCATAAATATTTTCGATGCCATGTTTGTTTATGAAAAATAGAAAGGAATTTTAGAAAACGCTATGTAACATAGTCTATAAATAGTAGTACCGCATCAATCAGATGATCTACTTTAATCAAAACAATCGCGTCGCGTCTGTGCCAGGTTATGTCGATCACTAATTTTAAAGTGCGTAAGTTTTAAGATATGAATATGACACTATTGTTTAGGCTTTTAATAATTAAACAAATTGATTGGAGAAGGTAAGAGTTATGTCGATTGTGTTAATTTAGTTTGCTAAAATTTAGATAGAACTAAAATGTAAATAAGCTGATATTACTAAGTCTTAATAATTAATCCGGATAGAACGTTTTGGTTTGTGTAAAATGAATATATTTTAAAAAATTTGTGCCGCTAATTTGATGAATTTTACCAGAAATAATATGAATGTGAGTTATGAAAATAAAGTTGTTTAATGGTTTTTAATATGTATTTGGATAAAATAGAATACAATATTTTAGGTGTGTTAAAGTAACATTCATTAACGCAAGCGTAATTGAAACGCTCTGACGTCCGTACAACGTTGATATAAATTATGATTAATTTTTAAAAAATTAAATTGATTCAAATAAAATACTTTTTATTGGTAATTCGAAATTTCCAAAAATTTCATTTAATATGTAAAGCTAGATAATAAAAGTTCGAATAGCTTGTCTTTTCTTTTTAACAATTTATAATAAAATTTAAAATTTTAATTAAGTTTCATAACAATAATGTCTATATATTCTATATATTATAAATTAGATAATAAAAGTTCGCATTTACTTTTTTTTTAAAAATAAAAATTTCATAACAATATTGGTCGTATGATTGATAAGTCTTAACAGTGTCTTAACCTGTTGGTTATTTATTGTTGAATGTTCTAACTTTAGTTTTCCTGCTAAACTAGGAAAATAGTCAATACTATCGATGTAAGTTATACCAGTACGATCACGTTTCTTGTGAAACATGAAATGTGTAGGGATGGTTGGAATCAACTTTATGTGTGTCGTTTATGCTGATTTCCTCAGAATCCTTTTATGGTAAAAGCTATGATTCTCGTTTATCCTTTATTGGAAAGAAGTTAAGTTTTTAATTCGAATGATGTAATTTATTAGGTGTGTCATTATGATGAAATAATTACGTCGTTTTCTGTTGATCGTTATTTGAAAGGTGGCACGTATATAGCAAATAAAACTTGCGATCATTAAATATTAAATATTATAATATGCTGGTTTACACGTCGCTTTAATTATAGGCGATAATCCGTTAGCAAAGTGATAGGCTTAACGTTATTGCGAGTTTTTTTTCTCGTTTTTCCTTTTTTTAGGGGTCCTTAAAGCGGGCAGATCACGTGACATGCCGTTTTTCATTATCTTTGGGGTTAGGGTCCACCTTGGGTTAGGGTTAGAAAGTTTTTTTTTATAAGTAAAATTACCTCCCCGCAATTTTTTGTTAATGTTCCAAGGTGGGTTTAGACTACAGTTTCTTCTATTTTTCGCATATTTCTCTTTTTTTCGCTTGTTTTGCTTCGTTGGGCTGATCCGGGATCACCAACTTTTAACAATTTGATTGGTTAATTATGACGTAATCTGCCCCGCTTTAAGGGACCCCCTTTTTTACTACAGTATATAGTACGATCACGTTTCTTGTGTAACATGAAAGGTGGTTCCTGTTTTTGGGTAATGATTTTCATTTATTCGTTTTTTTTTTGAATTTACCTTAATATATATAAGGTGCGCTTATGGCGCTTTATTGAGTATATACAGTTATAATACTACATATTGTTATTTTTACAATTTTTTAAGAAGATTTAGGGTCAATCTAAAACCCTTTTTTACTTTGTAAGAAAGTTGTTGTTGAATTTTAAATTTACACATACCAAAATATCTAATTCTGAAATTTCTATTTCATCTTCATCTTTAGATAGGTCTATTTTTTAAATAAATTAATATTGTATATATTCATAATGATACTTACAATCAATCATCAACCTACTTCTGTTTAATGCATACTTAAATATTCATATATATAAACGACTATTTAGTAAAATTTTTTGTAAGAGTATAAACATATTTAAATATATACTTACTGAACTTCTGTTGTTGTCTTGATCATTATTCCCTTAAATTGATAAATGAATTTGAAATACTATTAAAAAACACTACATCCAAAGGTATTAGACAAATATTTAAATCAATTACCAATAGTTCTTTATTAGTCCTAGAATCTCCAAATTCTTTTGTATTTACATAAATATAAGGAACTGAAAAAGATTATAAAATCAAAAATTTGAATAATATTATATACCAAAATGCTAATGGAATCATTTGAAACTGGATAGTTTTACTCTGTTAGAAATAATTAATAATAATTACTATTAAATAAAATTTTATATCTTAATTCTTACTTATTGGTTCCTTGCTTTTATTGACAAAAAATTCCTATTTTAAAAAATCTCATAATTAGAGCTTACATAAGGAAATATTATTATTAAAATTCTTACTATAATTGGTTTATCAACAAGAACATAAAGTTGATTCTATTTTTTTTTTTTTTTAAAGAGAGGTCTATCCTCTATTCTTTATTACGATTTTGCAGATAATTACATATATAATTTACATGTAGGGATTTGCTAATCTATTGGGAAGTAGAGGTAAGAGCTAGTTTACTCTCGACCTAATTCTTTACTAGAATGGTCGTAGACCTCTAGCTTTCGAGTAATTTATGTAAGGATGAATGTCCAAGGGTTATGGAGAGTTCAATTTTTTGTTGAATATAATGTAAAGTAAGAGGTTTTGTGATTGTTAATGTTGGTGTAGGGATTGGTGGTGGGTGAGGGAATACATTATCGTGTCTATACATTCGAGAAGGGAGCCAAATTTCTTTGTAAATAAATTCGGTTATGAGATGATGAATTAGAGGTGCGTGTCTTGTTTGGAGTATCTTGGTATTGAAGGGTGCTAGAGTGAGATTGGTAATAAATCCGATTGGAAGTTGTTTCTGTATGTGGAGGTATGTATATGATTTGATAAATTCGTCGGTGTCGTGTAGAGGTAATTCGAGTTTGGTAGCGGCCTTGATAAGAATTCTCTTTATTTCTGTTTGGAAATTAAAAGGGTTGCGTATACATGTTAGTAGATGGGTTATGTCTTCGGGTGTAGTGTAACATCTGGGACAGAGATGGTTCGGGTATTTAGATTGATTTCGGAGATGTAGGAGAAGACAAGTCGGGAGTTCTTCAGATATGAGTTTAATTTTGAAATTTTTTAGATTTGATGCAGACGGGTTGGTGTATAAGCCTTTGGGTTTGTCGTTGTATGAGAGATTGTCGAGAGTAGAGTCCCAATGAATGTTAGTGGATGTCAGATATCGTTCCCATAAGGATATTCTTTGTTGATTGTGCCATCTCAGGTCGTTTGTGATCTGGTGTATCTGTTTTAAAACTGTTTTGATTGGTTGTATGCAAGAGATATTCATTAATAGTGGGGTAAATCTATTGTAAACAAATTTGTGTGGTGTCAAGTCCAACGGGAAGGCTGGGGGTGGATTGTTGATTGTTAGATCTTTATCAACGGTTATGGTAATCTTTCTGTCGATGAGTAGGGAGAATAGGGTTCGTAGTGTGAGAGGAAGCGGGGTCTTGTCTATCTTTTGTTGCTCAAAACATTGCAAGTTAGTTATATGTTCGATTGTTTGTGCGAAAGGCGTGTTGTTGGTAATGATCTTCAGTTTTGTTATGGAGTCTGTTGTTGTAATAATAAAGGCAAGAAGTGAAGTTAGTGCGTTCATTTTGGATGGCCAGTATAGGTTGTGGCAGCATAGAGGGTCTGTTTTGGTACTGATTTTGCATATTGCAGTATGTTTTTTTGTTTGAGCTATTAGTTCTTTTTTTGTATCGAGCTGTATTGTTATTTCCTTTTTTTTGAAGTTTGCAGAAGTTAATGATTCCCATAAGGTAAGTGGTGGATCTTTGAACAGGGATAATGGTCTAGATACTGTGGGTATTAGTTTCTTGTCATGGGAGGTTAGAGGAGGTAGGTCGGATGATAGTGCTCTATAGATATCTGTTAGGTCGGCATATATTATGCGTTTGCAACTAACTAATATGTTATGTATTCGATGGTTGTCTAGTGTGATGTAACAATGTTTTGTTTGTTTTTTTTTGTCTTTAAATTCACAGCCTGGGCATGGTTCTAATTGATTGGAAGAGTTTGAGTAAACGTAGTGTTTCCCTCTGTAGTTAGTTGAGTGGGGATTGAATATTTTTGCGATTAGTTTGTTCTTTGTAATGACCCATCCTTTATTGATCGGTGTCCAAGGTGGGGTTGTGAAGGGGTTTGGGTTAGTTAATTCGAGAGAGGGTGTGGTTGTAGCTGTGATAAGCTCGTGTATCTGGTGAAACCATTTTGGGGTTCTTCCCCTTATGATTTTTTTTATGTTGTGTTGAAAGTTTTTCCAGTCTAAGAGCTTATTGTTTTTCCAGTTCAAGAATTGTTCTATACAGCTTATATTGTGTTCGTTGAGTTTTTCTTTGAAGTAAGCGCCCTTGGGATGTTTTAGTAATGTACTGTTAATGGAGGTACCCAGTATATTTGTTGTAGTGGGCCAGTTATTGAGAGGTCGGACTAATTTTAGATGTAATTTATGTATAGCGAGGATCGCTTGTGCTGTATAAGTACGAGATTGTACTGTTGGGAATAGGGGTTCCTCCTCTAAGATTGATATATTTGACATGGTTGAGTCTTGTAGTTGTTGTATCCTTAATTTTAGATATGAACTATCGAAGTGGGGGTGGTTCAGTCCTTTGATTAAGGTAGAAGTAAGGGTTGAAAGCTGGGCTTGTTCTAGATCGCACAGGGCATATATTTTGGCACAGTAGAGGAATGAGTTTGGTACTCCTTTCGCCAGTTTTCCTTTTTGTTTTACGATATTGAGGTAGGTTTTCTTTATGTCTTTTATCTGTGTGGAATTTAAGTAAGAAGAGAGGAGTCGGTATTGAAGGCGGGGGATAATAACGTGATTAGTTATGTATATTGCTTGTTTTTCTGTAATTCGGGCGAATGTTAATTTTTTTAGATTAGTAGTGGCTTCTTGGATAATTAATTTTTGTATGTGGGTGTGTTTCCCATTGGCCGTGTACCAGGCACCGAGATATTTTAATGGGACGTTGTGTGGTAAAGCAGTTATTTCAGTATCATCAAAGGTAATTGAAGGGTGTGAGGGTAGGTGTGGCGAGTTTGTAATAAGAAATGATTTCTCAGGGTTGACACGGATATTGTTGAGTTTATAAAAACTGGTTGCAGTGGTAAGTATGTCTGTCAGGGTTTCTTTGTTTGGTGCGACCCATAAGGAGTCGTCCATGTATGCCATAATTGAGGTGTTGATTCCTTTGGGCGGGGAGGTGGGGATTGTGCAAGCATAACCGGTATAACGTCGTTGAATGGTAGATATAAGAGGGTCGTAGTATATCTTCCATAAGAGTGGAGAAAAGGTTTCACCCTGGTCGATGCCGTCTTGTACTGGATATGGTTCGGTGAACCCAAGATCTGTGATTACACGATTAGTTCGATGTGAAAGGATGTAAATTATGAGTTTGATTATTGATGGGGGAATTTTGATCCGTTGTAAGGCCTTCTCTAATGTTGTTATATTGACGGAATCGAAAGCTTTGGACATATCCTGAGATAAGGCCCAGATTTCTTTTCCGTTTGTATTGGCATCCTCGATCATTTGTGTGAGCTGTGTAACTGGTTGTACAGTGGACTGGTGGGGGAAGGCTGCAAAGTTCATGGGAGATAGGACCTCGTAGCGCATTATTGTCGTAGTTAGTCTGTTGCTTAAGATTTTTGTAAATAGTTTCCGTGTGTGGTCAATTAGAGTTATTGGCCTCGTGGCATTTAAGTCGTAGTTGTATGTTTTCTTTTTTGGAATAGGCCAGACGTTTGCTTGCAGCCACTTGTCCGGTACGCAATTAAGTTTTAAACTGTTATTGAAGATAGATAGCAGGATGTCTAGTGCTGAGGTGGGAAGGTGTTGGAGGATCTCGTTTGAAATAGGTAGGGGACCGGTTGCCTTGTTTTTCGGGGTTAGTGATATAGTTTGTCGAAGTTCTTCCATTGTAATAGGTTCAGAAACCGGTTCGTAAATTGTAGGGTCGATTTTCTTTATAGGATGGTAGATTTCTTCCCATTCAGCTTGCCAATTGGTGTTTGGAGGGTTGGTTTTGGTCCATAACTTGAAATGTCTTCTGATGTGTTCTTTGACTTCTTGTTTTTCTGTTATAACTCGATCGGGGAGGATAATTTTGTCAGTTTTGATTGGTTCTGATCTTCTCTGTAAGATACTATCCAGCATTCGACTGGTGTTGTCCTTGAAGTCATCGTATCGCCGGTTGATATAGGAATTTATTCGCTTGCTTTGCTCTTGGAGTTTCTCTAGATTCCTGGCTGTCCATATCGTATGTTTGATTTGTTTGAGGTCGGTAATTGTTTGCGTGAGCGTTGAAGTCAGGTTTGTTGGGGTGAGTGGTTCAATGTTTATTGCGGCAAGGTTAGCGGCTTTTAGTAAAAGTTTGTTGTATTGATCTATGGCATCAGTTGTGGGGGAGAAGATTTGTTTGTTAATTGTCTAAGACATTTATTTATGGTTTTTAAGGCCAGGTGGAGATGGGTAGTTTTTAGCGAAAAGGCATAAAAGGGTTTCGAAGTTTTGAAGGAGAAAGGTATGTGGCTATTGATTATTTGTCGGATTACGGTGGCCCATTTGTTCCAGGTTTTATTTAGTGTGGTTTGGTCCCAAATTCCTGAGTCTGTAATATTCCAGGCATAGCCGTTGATTTTGAGGCGAAGTCCTCCCAATTTTCTTTGGTCATTTTTTCGTAGTAATATATCTTCCTTTTCCTCTTTTTATTTCTAATAGTCTTTTGTTTTGAGATGTCTATATTCCAGGTCGCGGTAATGATTCGGTGGTCACTGTCTGTAATATAGGTAGCGTCAATGATTTCTAATTTTTCTATATCTAAAATGATCTCAGAGTTGCACCATATGTCATCGATTTGACTAGTTGAGCTGTGGCCAATCCAGGTAGGGTCCGTTATATTGTGGAAGAAGAGCAAGCTAGTAGCATTAGCAGAATTTAAGTTTTTAAAGAGCTGGAAATTCTTGTCTCTGCCTTGGTTTGCGTTAAAGTCTCCCAAAACGATTACGTTCCAGTTTTTTTTCCTCGCTTCTAAGAACCATGAGAAGACTTTTTCTTGAGTTTTCTTGTGGAGATCTGGGTGGTTTGTTTGTGATGGCATGTATGTAGAAATGATCAGAGATTTGTTGGAGGGGAAGTAGAAGTCGATGCATATTGCCGATACTGGTAAGGTATTGATGGTATGTATGTATGGTTGCAGTTCCTTACACACCATGATTGCAGTGCCGAGGCTGGCGTCCCTTTGTTGAGAGGTGTATAGTACAAAGTTTGATGAGTATATATAGTATAAGGGGTTAGAAAGGTTTTTTGTTTTGTTGTTAGTAAGTTTTGTTTCGGTAACTGCTATGATGTAGAAATTGGATTTTGCGCAGTATTCGAACCAGTTTTGTATTTTTAATGGTTGTGATATTCCACGTATATTATGGGTAGTAATATTTATGTATTTAGTAATCTCGTTTAGTTCTATATTGTTTGTCTTCAAGTCTGACGGCTGCGTCAATATTTCGTTATCTTTTTTAGTCATAGGCATCATTGTAGTCGTAGAGGTCCCATTCCGGTTTCGGTTGGTCAAGTAGGTGGAAGAGGTATGGCGGGGCAGCTCGGAAGTCAAAGTTTTCACGGAGTACGTCAATAGTGGGAATAATTTTATCGTAATCAGATATCGGTAGATCGGTAGGTAGATTGGGCAGTGTTTTGCCAATAATTTCCTTGAGAGTTGCGAGGTCATTTGGAAGTCTTGGTTTTTTGTTGAGATCAGCAAATTGGTTTCGCTCTTTTGTGGGGATCTTTATCCAAGTTTGTGGTAGTTGGCGGAAGAAGTAAAATCTACACAGTTTCCTTGCAGTTGTAACCAATTCTTTGGGGTTTGTGATAGGTATGTTAAGTTCAACTTCTTTAACTTTTCTATAGTCCCAGGGGAGTTCAGATATGTTCGTGAAGTTGATATCGGTATATGGGACAGGTAGTGGTTCAGGAATGTGGTACTCGTCAAATATTTCTGCAATGAAGTTCCGTACAGTAGTTAAGTCTGTTAGAGGGAATTTATATTCGTTCTTTAATTTTAGTTCAGATGGTTCTTTTGGTAGACGTTTTTTCTGTAGAATGTAGTCATTAGGTAGCCTCTTAAAACGGTAATATTCTTTTAAGATATCAATGTGTCATCTAAAATCTAATTCATCTCAAGCTATGAAAGGGAATAAGTGTCGAATTTCTTTGTCCAATTCTTGCGGGGTAAGTGGCAGTTGTGGTTTTACGACTACTTCAGGTAGCGCAAAGTATGAAGGTGGCAGTTCTTTAAAGTGTAATGGTTTCGTAGTTCCCTGCAATATTCTGGAAGGGACTTAAGGTCAGCATAGTCAGTGATAGGAAAGTGGTTAGTTATTTCCGGGGTCAGGTCCGCGGGATCTGTCGGTAAGGGTATGCGTGTGTTTGCAAAGTATGTTTCTGGAAGTTGATCAAACATAAATATTAGGTGGAGTGCATTGACAATTTGCCGGGTATAGTAATGGTCAACTATAGGGAGTTGAAAAAGCAATATAGAGCGGATGTCATTATCTATGTCATCAGGTTGTTCCGGGAGGGGGATGATGGTTTCGTTAAGCAGGTCATTTATTGCTGTATGGGCAGTTATGAAATCGATGCGTTTTTCTAGTTTTCCGAAGCCCCATAAGTAGAATATCCAGCAGGTAATCTCATGGCCGTTTAATTCTAAGAATTCTAGGTTTTTCAAAAAATCAATTGCAATTTTTTGGCGCAGGCCGAAGAATATCTGGTCTCTGTTGGTTTTGTTGGTCATGGGTATGTTGTGTAACCTTTTGTATCGGTCTATAGCTTTGTTCAAAAGCGTGAAAAATTCTATTTGGTGTGGAGCTTGGGCAGAGGTTGTACGAGTGAATGAACGAAAAAAAGCTGTATCTTTGTGTCGTAGTTTAGTATTAATTGCTGTGGGAATTTGGATGTTTGTTGGGTTTGTATTTAGTTTGTGTCTAGTGAAAGCTATGAGGTTTTCTTTCGACTTTAAAATTTCCAGGATTTTGTCTGTATGCCAGGTTTCTTAGTCGAAGTTTTCTACTCTTTGGTTTTGTCGTATTTTTATCAATTTATCCTTAACTTGTTCTTTCCATTTAAATACCGTTTCCCTTCGGGGGCTTCTATTGTAGGTGGTAGTATTTCTGCCAGATGCGATCGCACTGTATGTGGGTTTAGCAAGTGTAGCTTCTGAGGTTNGGAATAATTTTATCGTAATCAGATATCGGTAGATCGGTAGGTAGATTGGGCAGTGTTTTGCCAATAATTTCCTTGAGAGTTGCGAGGTCATTTGGAAGTCTTGGTTTTTTGTTGAGATCAGCAAATTGGTTTCGCTCTTTTGTGGGGATCTTTATACAAGTTTGTAGTAGTTGGCGGAAGAAGTAAAATCAACACAGTTTCCTTGCAGTTGTAACCAATTCTTTGGGGTTTGTGATAGGTATGTTAAGTTCAACTTCTTTAACTTTTCTATAGTCCCAGGGGAGTTCAGATATGTTCGTGAAGTTGATATCGGTATATGGGACAGGTAGTGGTTCAGGAATGTGGTACTCGTCAAATATTTCTGCAATGAAGTTCCGTACAGTAGTTAAGTCTGTTAGTGGGAATTTATATTCGTTCTTTAATTTTAGTTCAGATGGTTCTTTTGGTAGACGTTTTTTCTGTCGAATGTAGTCATTAGGTAGCCTCTTAAAACGGTAATATTCTTTTAAGATGTCAATGTGTCATCTAAAATCTAATTCATCTCGCGCTGTGAAAGGGAATAAGTGTCGAATTTCTTTGTCCAATTCTTGCGGGGTAAGTGGCAGTTGTGGTTTTACGACTACTTCAGGTAGCGCAAAGTATGAAGGTGGCAGTTCTTTAAAGTGTAATGGTTTCGTAGTTCCCTGCAATATTCTGGAAGGGACTTAAGGTCAGCATAGTCAGTGATAGGAAAGTGGTTAGTTATTTCCGGGGTCAGGTCCGCGGGATCTGTCGGTAAGGGTATGCGTGTGTTTGCAAAGTATGTTTCTGGAAGTTGATCAAACATAAATATTAGGTGGAGTGCATTGACAATTTGCCGGGTATAGTAATGGTCAACTATAGGGAGTTGAAAAAGCAATATAGAGCGGATGTCATTATCTATGTCATCAGGTTGTTCCGGGAGGGGGATGATGGTTTCGTTAAGCAGGTCATTTATTGCTGTATGGGCAGTTATGAAATCGATGCGTTTTTCTAGTTTTCCGAAGCCCCATAAGTAGAATATCCAGCAGGTAATCTCATGGCCGTTTAATTCTAAGAATTCTAGGTTTTTCAAAAAATCAATTGCAATTTTTTGGCGCAGGCCGAAGAATATCTGGTCTCTGTTGGTTTTGTTGGTCATGGGTATGTTGTGTAACCTTTTGTATCGGTCTATAGCTTTGTTCAAAAGCGTGGAAAATTCTATTTGGTGTGGAGCTTGGGCAGAGGTTGTACGAGTGAATGAACGAAAAAAAGCTGTATCTTTGTGTCGTAGTTTAGTATTAATTGCTGTGGGAATTTGGATGTTTGTTGGGTTTGTATTTAGTTTGTGTCTAGTGAAAGCTATGAGGTTTTCTTTCGACTTTAAAATTTCCAGGATTTTGTCTGTATGCCAGGTTTCTTTGTCGAAGTTTTCTACTCTTTGGTTTTGTCGTATTTTTATCAATTTATCCTTAACTTGTTCTTTCCATTTAAATACCGTTTCCCTTCGGGGGCTTCTATTGTAGGTGGTAGTATTTCTGCCAGATGCGATCGCACTGTATGTGGGTTTAGCAAGTGTAGCTTCTGAGGTAACATGATGTGGGGGTTCCGATTCCAATTCGACAGTGATGTCTAAAGTAATTTCCATATCGGTGTCCGATTGCTTATTGGTTATATCTTTTAATGAAAATTGTGTTTTGGGTGCGGGAACGTCAAAATCAAAACACATCTCCTCGGTGACGAAGGGATTAGCTCGGTTGTTGCCATGGGAAGTTAGGTCGGGGGCCATATCTGGTCCGGTATTCAGGTCTGACGGGGGTGGTAGCGTTGTTGTAGTCAGCTGATCCGTGTGTTGTGTTGTTGTATTGGTCCAATGGTTTACATAAGGATTGTCGTGGGAAAATGGCATGAGTGCTGGAATGGGTCCTGGGAAATTTTTTTGTTTTGTTTTGTTTGATAATTCTGATGATGTCATTGCTGGATTTTTTGGGGTCTCTGGGGATTCCCCCAAGTTTACTGAACTATTTCTGCTATTTTCTTCAAAGAGGGGTATTTGGGAAACATCAACCATAGGTGTGGCTGTAGTTCTTATTTTCTTTGCAGTATGTTCCTTTTCATTGTCGTCTAGGTCCATATCGGTTTGAGAAGTAGTGCAAACATGCATATCCGCGCTATTGTTGCTTGGTTTTTGTGTTGCCGACATAGTCGGCAACAGTTTTATAAAGGAAAGTAGCGTACAAGTAATCTGGGCCCTTTTCCGCTTGATCTTGTAGTCCTAGGGCGGTTAGAATAGTTTGTATATTATTATTTAATTAGTTTTAGCCAAGTTTGTGTACCAAGAACGCTCTTTTCCGCAGTAGTTGTTGTTTTTTTTTTTTTTACGATTTTCAGGGATGTACCGGAAAGAGTCCATAAAGTTGATTCTAAAATATTTAAATTTAATATTATTAATATTTTTTTCTAATATATGCTGTAAACATTTTAGCTTTACCTGATTTTCAATATTTGACAACTTATTCTAAATTAAGCAAAAAATATATACAAATTTACATAGCATAAGAATTTGTCATATGTAATAAAAAAAATTACTGAATTTTTTTATTTGATTATTGTTCAAAACACTTGCTACACTTAATGGTCCAATAGTAGGTTGAATCCAATTTGTGCCAAAATTAAATTTCCTCTTTGTCACATATACAATTTTTTCATAAGCTTTTAATAATTATTATTAATAATTTGTGTAATTAAATATTTACCATAATCATTATTAATAATTTGTGCAATTAAATATTTACCAAAACATCACTAAAGATCAGCAATAAATTTTTTGACAAATCAGAAGAAACTTGTATAATTATATAATCTTTTAATTTGTGATATATATGTCTTCGACTAGTAAGTTGAATAAGATTTATATATAGATAACCTGTAGAAATCAAAAGTTGTTCTGGGATTGTTAATTCTTGAAGACATAATAGTACCAGTCTGATTCATATATTAGTTAATAAGAGTACAGGGTTTTATTTATATCTAATAGTTGTTTACAGCCATGGCATATTTGGAGGTCAAATGAAACTTTTTTATTATTCAAATTTCAATTACAACCCATTTCTATCCATTATAACTTTATATTCACTATTGTCGATATATAGAGTTCATATGTGAAGTCAATTTCATAAAATGATTTTTCAAATTCCTTTAAATTTTGAGTAATATGATAGTAAATTTATTTCTTTCACATTATTGATAGTTAAATATTCTTGAGAAAATAAACTAGAACAAATGCATAGCATAACTTTCATAACTTATTACAACTGATATTTTCTTAAAATTCTACTAATATGCTATTTGCAATTATTTTATTAATTGGTTGTAGCCAATTTGTATATCATTTTTTTAATAAGTTATAATTATTATCTAGTTCTAAAATGCATAGCAGAATATTGGCTTCTTTTACAATAATATCTTCTTGATACAAGCTTTTCATCTTTTGGTACAATTATTTTTCAAATACTGTTCTTGTTCATTTCATTGATAGTTTAATTGTGCTCTTTAAGCAGCCTGTTTTTACATAATTCTGTTTTATAGTTATTGGAAATCATTCTAAATAAAATAAAATATTAGATAACTAATACTTATACTCCTAATAGGTTAAACCACAGATCAGAATGTACTTAAAGTTATTAAATAAGTTAAAACCCATTTATTAAATTCTAACATTATTTAACCTGTTAGGAGATAACTTAAAAACAACAAATCAAGCTCATGTTATATTTAGTATACTGGTTTATCAATATTTTCAGAATAAGTTTGTTGTTGTAATTTATTTTCTGGAATTGTATAATAGGCTCAATAATTGTAACATTTGATCCATTTATATTCTGTTGCAACTTTTGTACTACTAGTATAGAAAGCTTTATTAATTAGCATAAAATAATGATCTCAATATAATGTATATATAGTATATAGTAGCTCATATTTATTGGTTTCAATGAATTTTACAAATTGTGACTCTCTTGCCAAGTGCTGTTCAATTATGCTTACAACTTTTATTAGCAAGATTATCCTATTTAGTGATTTTTTAATGATCATATTATATGCCTCAACTCTTTGTATTGATTGTATACAACAAATGTGTAAAGGCAAAAACCCATACTTCTCTATATGAATAAAACTGATGCCTTGATAAGATTCTGTCTCAGGATATAAATCCAAGACCCACTGCCATTTTTGCTTAAAAATAACTTTAATAGAACTATTTCATGCTTAACAAAACTTAAAAAGAAATCTTTAATTTTTCACTACCAAATTTTGAAAGAAAAATCTTTTCAAGATTTTTTCATATGTGAAAAAGCAAAAATGATGTTTTGTGCTACTCTATATGTTTTCAATTGCTTTAGTAATTGATGAATCTGCATAAAGTATTTTAGGTGCCAATCCTTTACAAAATGTTTTAAATGTTTTAATAAAAATTTTTAGTTTAAAAAATTTAATTTTATTATAAATTATTATAAAATATTAAAACATATAAGCAGATTTAGGTAATTTATAAGTAGTTCATATTTTTTTAAAAATTTAAAGCTAAATAATTTTTGATCTACTAGTCCATTTTAAATGATTTTATTACCAAAATGTTCATTTCTTTAAGACAATTTCAACAAGCCCAAAATCATTAAAATCCAATTATAGGATCGCAAGTTAATGCATTGTCAAATAGTAATACATCTAAAAAGTAAAGTTGATAGATTAGACATAGGTTTAACCAGGACCCCAAATAATTTATGTGAGGTCATATTTGAAAAATTGCTAATAGAGACCCATTTTTTAAAAAAGGCTATATTTGAAAAATAGGTATTGGAGAAAAAGGTTATATTTGAAAACAGCTAAATGGCAAAAAAGATATATTTAAAAGAATGCTAATGGGATAATTTTCATAAATCTTATATTTAAAATGTGCTAATAAAAAATCCAGGCCATAATAAATACAAAAATTGAAAAAAAATACAAAATCGGAAAAATGCTCTAAACCCTTAATCCAGTTGCTATAGGTGAAGTCTTGTATAAAGTAAACATTACTAACTATAAATATTGTTGCAGGTTTGTTCGGCGGTTGTTGGTTCAAAGAATCGTCAGGCAAAAACTGAATAGTAAGTTACTAATATATTTATGCTCTATGCCAGATTATGGATTATATAGGCTTAAAATTTTTAGAATTTTTTATTAGAGAATATTATTTCGTTTTTTTTCTTTTTTTTTTTTTTTTTAGAGAAGTAATTATGTTTTTTTTTCTTGTTTTTTAGAGAATGTAATTCTGTTTTTTTTTTAAAGAACATAATTATATATTTTTTTTTAGAGACATTATATTTCAAAAAAAGTTAAAGATAGGTAAAAGTTTGATCTAATGTAAAAAATATAGCTTATATATACCAAAACAAAAGTGCTAACCAAAAAATTTTTTACTATGATGCTCAAATATAACCTCATATAGATTATTCAGGTCCTGTTTAACCTATCAACCCTACCTTCTAGATGCATCACTATTTGATATTGCGTTATCTCACAATTCTGTAATTGGATTTTAATAATTTGGGCTTGTTGGAATTGTCTTAAAGAGACAAACATTTTGGTAATAAAATCATTTAAAATGGACTAGTAGATCAAAAATTATTTAGCTTCAAAGTTTTAAAAAAAATAAGTACTACTTATAAATTATCTAAATCTGCCTATATAAATATTTTACAAAAAAAAATTAATTCATATTAAATATTTATATTAAAAATAATTTAATTAAAATTTGATATTAATAATTTTAAATTTTATGATAAGTAAAATTTTGTATTAGAATTTAATAATTTTTATTTTTAGATTTTTTTTTTGATAATGTTAATTTAATTAAAATTTGATATTAATAATTTTAAATTTTATGATAAGTAAAATTTTGTATTAGAATTTAATAATTTTTATTTTTAGATTTTTTTTTGATAATGTTTATTAAACTAACTATATGTTCCATTTAACAAAAAGATTATTTTTAGATCATTTTAGAGTTAATAAATAATAATAAAGAGTTTGCTATTTATCACTACCGGTGATTATCACCGGTAATCAATTTGCCAATTAAAATTCAGGATCAGGTGTAACATGTAAATCAATTTTTGTGTAACAAAAACAAAGAATTTTTAAAAAATTGCTAAAATTGCTTCTAACCTAAAATTTTGGCTATGAAACTACTTTTTTTATACAAAAAAAAAAGTCCTTGCTAAATTTTACTATATACAAAGCCTCTGTCCTAATCTTTAACCTTTACTCTTACCCTTACCCTAATATTAAAGAGGTTTGTTTTGATTTAATACAAACTGTTTGTTTGTTTATTTGGTTTTATGCATTGTAGATCACACCGGTGATGGTAACTACAGGTAATATGTAGTAATATTTTAATAATAAATATAAATTTTATTAAAAAAATATTTACTTCTAAAATTATAAATAGATTAAATAAATATAGAGACAATTTTTTTTATCACTAGTGTGATGCATCACTACTACCTGATCGACCAATTATTTTGTTGTTTTGATTTACATTAATTAAAACAAAACAAATAGCAGCAAGGTTAGGGTTAGGTGATTATAGAGGATGAAGTCTGTATTAAAATAGAATTTTGATAAATTTAGCAGGTTGTGATATCACAGGTTAATATTTAAAAAAATTAAAATGATTATTAGTTAAGGTTAGGGTCTGAACTAGTATTAATATTAGATTAGAGAGTGTATATATATACAAATTAAGCACTAAAAGCTTTTAATTAGCAAGTTATTTAAAAGGTTTGATTTCTTAGTCATATGCTCCAATTTTTGGAATTTATACGTAGATCTTATTTTTTAAAACTTTAAAAGTTAAATAATTTTTGATCTACTGGCCCGTTTTAAATGATTTTACTACCAAAATGTTCGTCTCTTTGAGACGATTCCAACGAGCCCAAAATCATTAAAATCCAATCACAGGAACACGAGAAAATGCGCTGTCAAATAGGTAACACACCTCTAGAGTTGTACAATTGGTTAGACCTATGTCTAACCAATTGTACAACCCTAGAGGTGCGTTACCTATTTGACAGCGCATTTTCTCGTGTTCCTGTGATTGGATTTTAATGATTTTGGGCTCGTTGGAATCGTCTCAAAGAGACGAACATTTTGGTAGTAAAATCATTTAAAACGGGCCAGTAGATCAAAAATTATTTAACTTTAAAGTTTTAAAAAATAAGATCTATGTATAAATTCCAAAAATCGGAACATATGTTATTTTTTCTAATTTTTCATTCATTTTGTTACACAAGATCCTGTGATCAAATTGGCCAACCATATTATCTTGTAATATAACAACCTGTGATATTTAACAAACTTCTTAAATTAAATTCTAATATTTTTTATTTGAATTCTATAGATTTATAGAATTTTAAAAAAAAAGTTCATCAAATTTGGCAAAGTAGTTGCAGGGATATTTTTACTCAAAGTTTAAAGAAAATTTTGTATAGTTTGTTTTAATAGGCAGTTTGATTTTTTTAATCTTTGAGAAAGATAGCTAGACAAAATTTATTGATCTTTGCTTTTTATTTAATTCTATAAATCTATAGAATTTAAAAAAAGTTTGTAAATCTGACCTGTAGTTACTAAGATATCCTTGCTCAAAGTTTAAAAAAAGTTAAACTTGCAAAAAGGTATAAATAATAAATTTGGAAGTGAAAAAAATAGGACTTTAATTTTATTATAGTTGATATATTAAATTTTATAAAGTACATACCTTCTTCATTATTTACTTTTTTTCTTAGACTATCACTTTTTTTTTGTAGACCACTTTGCTAATAAATATATAAAATTTTTTATTAAAATAATTATCCAATAGTTTTTTTTAGTAAATCTTAGTATTTCACTAAATTGATTTTAATGATTTAACTGAAATTATTGCTCTTTTAAATTTACTGTAACTATTAGATAATCAATAATTATATGGAAATCTTCAAAATTTCTAAATTTTAGAATTTTTTACAAATAAATCTAAATTTCTTGCTAACAAAGAAAAATTCCCAAATTTTCTCTTTTATTTTTTAGCATTTTATCAAGCAATATACAAAAGCTAGTTGTTTGTGTAGCTAAGTAATATGAAGAATTTCCGACTTTTTTTTTGAATAAATATTGAAATTGTAACTAAATTTGCTTTTTATCAGTAATATTTATAGGATCAAAAATAAGTTTATAGTTTATTCGATGGATTATTATTTATTTTTTTAAAGTATTTAACGTTAGAATTTTGATTATTTTAATAAATTTATCAAAAGCTTGCTGCAACAAAATATAGCGTTTGTCTCGATATATGTATATTTTTATTCGTATTGAGGCAACTTGATTTTATATTCAAAGAAAGTATATTACTGTATAAGCATGAAATAAGCTTGTGTATAATAAAAAATCCATGCACATCCCACAAGTTATACTGTAAATATATTGACAAATCGAAGACAAAATTACGTTTATATAAATTCTAAATAGAATCGTATAATGGTAAAATTAACAATTAAATGTTAATTGATTTTCATCACATGAAAAGCATAGAATAATTTGTCGATCACCACATGATCGACACTCCTGTTCGACAATTTTTTTTTATTTCCCACGGTTCTATTATTTATAGCTTTAAAAAAATTCTTTTGCACTGATTCATGGTTTCAAAAACATTTATAGGTGATATACCCGAAATAGTGGAGAATATTCTTAATAATCTAAATAATGAAATATATTCTTTATATTCATGCACACTTATGAGCAGACATTGGTGTAAAATGTCAATTCCCATTCTTTGGCCAGACCCATTTTCATTCCTTCATTCATTTCTAGATACTTTTCATCTCTTGGTGAAGACGAAAAATTCAGTTTAATAACACTTGGGATTAATGTACAGTAGAATTTTCCAAAACATTATTTGAATATGCAAGATTTCTGAAGGTTTTGATCTATCTCGTTTAGCATTTCAAGTTGGAAAATGGATCAATCTCGAGCTAGTTAATTCGATGAATCACATTAATTATATAATTAATTTATTATTCAAATTATTCATTGAAAGTGGGAGTCACTTTGCATAAATTGGGTTTATGTTTTTCAAGTTCTATTGAACTTAAACCGGAGATTTTATATACATTAAGACAGAATGAGCAATTTTTCTAACGAATTCAACATCTATCTTTGGGAAAATATCAGACAACAACGTTGAAAGTGTTATTACATTGTTAAAGGCCGTGGCTAAATATGCAACAAAAATTATGACTTTGAAAATTGACGATTTTAATTCTGAATATATGAAAATTGACGATTTTAATTCTGAATATAAGCCACGAATATTTAATGCTCTTATATAAGTTATTAAATCACAAGAACAACTTAGGCTGTTTTACTTATCTGGATTTGATACTCCTACAGAATTCTACGGCATCATTTCAGCTTTAGACTATCATAAAAATTCATTACAAGAAAGTTATAATGGCAGATTGTGGTTATAGCGAAGAGATCGAAGTACTTATAAATTGTACAAATTTAAAGACGCTTCGTATTAAGTATTGCGACTATATGATACCAATGAAAATATTAGATAACAATAAAATTAGCACATTTGATATGGTTGAGTGCCAGATTGATGCGCAAGAAGTAGCATTAATTTTAGAAAAGTCTGGCGGATTGTTACAACGATTAAAATTCGAATCAGAAGATGAAGAATTTCAGAAAGAGCCGTTATTAATTAAGTCCTTCTGTCCAATTATTACATACCTCAGTATTCAGTGGTTTGGATTTTCCACACAACTCGTAGAGCTTATTGGTAGTTTAAAAAACCTTCAATTTCTCTCGTTATGGTGCGATGTCGTTAATATGCCGAAAGAAGAACTGAATATACGAATTATGCAGTTTTCAGAATATATAGCCGTTAACATTGCAATATTTTGACTTAGAGGATATTTGGCTAGAACCATATATAGATGTTTTGTTAAAGCATTGTAATGCACCTTTAAAAAAATTAATTTATCGACTTAACAAGAAAATTTCCAAAGCACTATCAAGTTCTACAAACGAAACAAAACTTTGAATTATGTGGGTGTAGATAGATATTTAGATTTGGATTATGATACTAGAAAGAAAATGGAAGCATAGGTTATGTTGAATTAGTACCATATGAACATATACGTTGTTAATTTGTAATTTCTATAAATGTCTATTATCTGCAGATTTTGTGTAAAATCTAAATATAATAAATTTAAATCAGACCAAAATCTCAAATGCGGCCAAAACATTAGCAATCACAGATTTTAAGATTTTATCAGCCAGATAAAATACCATTTAACATTAACTTTACAGCATTACGCACGTACGTATTTGATTATTTTGATTAGAATAGAAAATTGGATTGGTGCTATTCCTATCCGTATTGCATATAGTTAATTCTACAAAAGACATTGCATAACCAATAAAGAAGAAAAACTTATACAGTAGTATGCTTAAATACATAAAAAAGAAAAGCGTATAATGTATAAGAAAAATCGAATCAGTTATATTAGATTGTATAAAAAATATTGACTCAATTTTTACCGGTCGTAAAAATTTCTCTGTAGTGTAGCATCCACAAAATGTCATCATTACGTGGTTATCAAATCAAAATTGCATAATCATCGTATAATCAAATTTACATACCCACTTGTAAAAAAAAAACCAGGAAACCCACTTTAACATACGAGTATAGTTGTTTTGCATTAATTAATAACCCGTTATAATTCAAATTTGTCAAAAATCTTAGTTATATTTTAAGCGTATAAGAAACAAAGTTCACCAAATCTTCATATAATCTTCATGTTCACTCATTAATTATATTTGTATCATCATTAAGTTCGCAAAAAAATCTAGTTTAATTATAAAAAATTCTTTATTGGTTAATAACTTTGCCGAACTTATTTTTATTTTCGTAAGGAAAATTTTTCTTAGTTCATTACATAATAATTTTACTTCTCTATAACGAACTGATGGCTCTAGAAAAAAAGTTGTTATAAATCCCGCCAAGTTTTTTAGACCGAACTATAAAAATTTTGAGTTTACAATATTCAGAGTTTGTTATATAGAGTCGATTGTATAGTATTATATATTATATAAATATATTTATTTTCACGTCGGAATAGAATCTTGGTAGATTTAGAATCAATATAAGTTGATTCTAAATACACTTATTTTGAAACGAAATTAAATTAACTCAAATTGGTAAAGAATTTCAAACTTAGACGTGAATCCGAATCCATTTATCGCATATTCAATTAAAATCATTAAATTAATTTAATCAGCAGTTATGTTATTTATATAATTAACGTAATTTGCTATCTTTGATGAACGTGTAGTAATATTCACAAAATATTACTATCATTTCATAACTAATTTGGTTTAGAATAGACTTATTAGTTTAGAACTTACAATATTAATAATGTCGTACTTAACCTAGCTGAATTGTATTTTGGTTAAAAGCAAGTTTTATAGTATAATGCATAAAGTAGACATATATTGACAATGTTTAAAGAATCACTATCATTATAATGCAATTATTTTGGTCTTTTAGTTATAAAATTTTTTCAAAATTTGGGCTTTATATTAATTATTTTCATTTTGGGCACTTAAATGTAATTAATTACATTTTTCGGGCCCTTATATGTAATTTCCCTAAAAATAAATACACAATCATTTCAATATTAACATAGGTTAATATTATAGAGAATATTATGTTTAAAAAAAAAATAAAAATGAATTTAATTCATGATTTGTAAGCTATAATCTTTTTATAATCAAATTTGGGTGAATTAATAATTAATAAATATCCAATAATGCTTAAATTAAATATTTTATAAAAAAAACCGCATACATAAAGTTCTTTTTTTTTAAAAAAAAAAAATCAAGAGGCATCAGGAATAGAGAGTTCAATCCCCTTATTGACTTTTGTCATTTCAGATAATTTTTCAGTAATTTCACGTGTGTTGATGAACTTGCTTCCACAATTGAACATATCCTCATAGTACGAATCTTGAATATTCTCAAGTATTGAATTGGATTCATTTAGTTCTAACAAAATATTTTCATCATTTTGCCATTTTTCAAAAATTTCACAAATATCTTTTGCTGATGAACGTTTCTCGGAATTTTTATCCCAACAATTTCTCATAAGATTTACGTAACATTGTGGAGCATCTTTATTAACAGCAGGTTTTAAATCATGATAACATAAAAAACAAAGTTGCGATGTAGAAAATTTTTGATTGTATGATACAGTTTTTCCATATAAAATTTCCCACATAATTATACCAAATGAATAAATGTCAGATGCTTTAGTGTACCGTTGGTTAATCAAAACTTCTGGCGCAATGTAAGGTAAAATTCCATAAACTCCACAGGACTAATGCAATATTAACAGTTATTGAAAGACCTAAATCAGCAATGTAAGCACTTTTTAAACTATATAGAAGTATATTTCCACTATGTAGATCCCGATGAATAAGATCATGAGAATGAATTATCTGAAGATCTGATGCAATACATTGTAGCAGATTTATTTTATCTTTCCAATCTATTTTCGATATAGTATGTAAATTTTGTCGCAAACTGCCTTTTGGAGCATATTTCATGACGAGAACATAATTTCCAGTAGTTTGATCTTTTGATATACCAAAACATTTTAAAAAAGTTGGATCTTTAAGTCCGATCTCGTAATATGCTTTTAACTAATTAATAAAAATATTCGAATTATTACTATAAATGATGAATCATGAATAACATAAATAATTAGTAAAATATTTAATAAAGATTACCTCGTTTATAAATTCCTCGTGATAATTTTTTGATTCATGGAACAATTTAAGCGCAACAGGTCTGATCAAAATTTGACTTTTATCAAACCACGTAGCTTCGTATACAGTTGCAAAACCACCTTTACCTATCTCTTTAATCTCCGTAAATTCATCATAAGGAATCCACGATAACTGATATTTATTTTCTGTCAATATTTTTTTTCAAATTATCATCAATTTCAAGATTATGCTGCCAATCACATTTATTCGCTGCTAATATTTATTTATAAAATTAATCAATTATAGATTTTAAAAATTATAAAGTATTATAATAATGATAATACTTGAGATATTACCTGATATTAAATCTTTTTCCCTAATCGGTGATTTAAATATTTGAACTTATTAAATATGTATATATAAACGTAACACGACCACAGATATATCAAGATCAGGTGTAATCACTAATAAATTCATCTGTTTAAAATTATTAAACTTTATTTTTCAGATTCAATTACACCTAATCATATCATATAATTTGATTGTGGTGCGTCATAACTTAAAATTTACCTATGAAACCAGTAATTTGCTTTATGTAAATCCCTTGCTATTCCAATTCCATTTCGATAGCATTCTGCAACATTTGTTATTCCACCAGGGTGACCCTCCTCTGCAGATTTTTGATAATAAATGAATGCCTTATGTTCATCCTTTTCAAAATTCCTTCATCATAACAACATCCAACAATATATGTTCCACTAGCGTGACCCATCTCTGCAGACTTTTGATAATAAATGAATGCCTTATGTTTATCTTTTCAACTCCAATTCCTTTTTCATAACAATATCCAACTCCAAATACTCCATTAGAATTACCCATCTATGCAGATTTTTGATAATAAATAAATGCCTTATGTTCTTCCTTTTCAACTCCAATTCCTTTTGCATAAAAATAACCAAGAATATACATTGCAGCAGCATTACCCATCTCTGCAGATTTTTGATAATAGATGAATGCCTTATGTTCATCCTTTTCAACTCCAATTCCGTTATCATAACAGACACCAAGTGCGAATATTCCACTAACGTTACCCATCTCTGCAGATTTTTGATAATAAATGAATGCCTTATGTTTATCCTTTTCAACTCCAATTCCATGACGATAACAATCTCTGTTCATCCTTTTCAACTCCAATTCCACTTTGATAAAAGGCTCCAACATTATATGTTCCACTAGCATCACCCATATCTGCAGATTTTTGATAATAAATGAATGCCTTATGTTTATCCTTTTCAACTCCAATTCCTTTATTATAACAGACACCAAGTGCGAATATTCCACTAACGTTACCCATCTCTGCAGATTTTTGATAATAAATGAATGCCTTATGTTCATCCTTTTCTACCCATTTACCATGAAATAGCAACTTGCAAGAGCGAATTGAATCGTAGAATTGGTTTGATTATTATTATTTAAGCAAAAATCGATAATATTAATTGGATTTTGCTTCTTCTTTATTAAAAATTGTTCTAATGTCTCAAAGATTGAATCAGGATTATTGCCTTTCAAACTTTCGTCTTTATAAAGATTATACAATTCTTTACTAATTTCATTTACAAAACTTTGTGAAAGATCCTGTAAATTGTTATCTTCTAAATTCAATTGGGTAATATTGTTGGTTATTTGAGTAATATCTGACGAATTATCAATTTTTCAAATATATTATTGTAATTTGACATTTTGGCGCAAAGAAAAGAGCTTGAAACGTAAGTTATGTATTACATTGCATAATGTGAACAATTTATATATATTTTTTTAGATGCAATTACTCATACGTAGTGTAACGCTTCGACATATTAGGATGTTGATCATTTTATCAACATAAAAAAAAGCCTATCGAAATCTGGAAGGTGGAACGACCTCTTAATTAAATAGACGATAGTACAAGTCTACTTAATAAATAATATTCTTGAATTTTATAGTAATTTTAAGTTATTTATTGATAAGATCTACTTAAACTTCGTAGTAACATTATCTAATCCATTAACTTTATTATAGACAAATTATAAATCCATTACTTTATTATAAATGAAATCCAAATCCATTATTGCTGGAGTCATATCCGTCCAACCACCTTATCAGTAAAGAACAATACCATTTATTGATTAGGCTTCACGCACTTTTACATGCGCTCTAATTTAATTTTATAAATATATTTTTGAATATTTCATATTTTTATTTTTCTTTACTTCGAATTTTTTACCGGGTTGATAAATTGATAACTTAGATCGCTAAAGACTATAGCAAAAAGAGCAAAAGATTAAAACAGAAGAATCTCCTAACTTTGTAATACTTTTTTGGACCTTTTGTAAATGAGTATGTGGTACATGCATTGTCGCAACAGGTAATATATCTAGGTTATCTGAAACATGATCTAAGCCATATGAATCGTACGCGAGGGAAGAGCATTTGGTAAATGCTAATTAGGGTTTAGCTTGATGCTAAGATTATTAAGAATAAATAAGGAGGTGACTCAAGATTCAATACTGTAATTATTTCTAAAATTGTAATACTGTTTTTAAGACTTATAGTAAAATTTTTTAACAAAATTTGCAATGTTGTTACATGCATTTTTATTAACAGGTTATATGATCTGGTTACAGTTATTTGAAATATGATCTAGGCCATATAAATCGAAATTTTATATGCGCATAGATTGATATGGCATTTAATAAATCTAATTAGAGTTTAGCGTGAGGCTAGGTTCATTAAAAGGAGATGTCTCTAAGGTTATTTCTAAATTCGAATCCTTTTTTCAGACTTACATATGTATACATGTAAAATAAAATTTATTTCTTTGTTATTTTAGTTGTAATTTTAATTTACAAAAATTAATTACATATAATTACCGTAAATATGTTGTATATTGTAGCAATTAATATGCCCTACCTATAGTCATCGGAAAAATAATCTACCGGTAAGCTATATAACTCAGGACCTAATCTTAAGTATATAAAAAGAACATTAAAAACTTAATTAATTTTTCTAAACATTTAACTAATATTAAAATCAATTTTATAGTTTTTAAATATATAATTTATTTTTAAATTTAATGTATTAAAATTTAAAAAAATTTATAATTTAAAATTTTTCTAAACATTTAACTAATATTAAAATCAATTTTATAGTTTTTAAATATATAATTTATTTTTAAATTAGAGAATTGCTAATCTTAACTGGGAGGGAATTTCCCTGTTACACAAGTCCAAATCGACCAATAAAATTATAAAAACAATTTCATATTTATTATTATTTATAATATATATTTATTTCATATTTATTTACATAATGTGCAAAGCCGCTTCTAAAATGTATTACTCTACCCTTTCACCTAATACTAACCTAACCATAATTCGCATTACCCTTACCTTAATCATAACCCCATTCCTTTTGCCTAATACTAGCCTAACCCTAATTCCGCACTACACTCCCTTTAACTAATCCCGTCCTATCCTAACCTACTACTTAACCCTAACTTTGCTACTAACCATCATGCAATCCTCTAATTCTATATCACCATTAACCCTAATCTCTGTGAATTTAGTAGCAGTTTACTAGTCGAATCGGCACTGATTTGGCACTGGTAATGAACATAAATTCAAATGCCACCATGATAATAATGTGGATTAGCTATTAAAACGTACATTTACATAAGTAATCAATATAAGACGAACAAGCTAACTGCATATGAAGCAAAATTTATAATGAATTTTTTTTGTTAAAATACACAAGGAAGCTTCATCATGAAATCATGAGATATTGCTCTTTTTTAAAAAAAATCCTTTACTGACCTTTCACTCTCCATGAAATGAGCCAACATGTGTAATGTACACATACATGTCATCTGAATGCGCCATTTCATATGATGTGATATTACGTGCGGGTTTTGCAGTAGTTTACTAGTCAAATCAGTACTGATTTGGCATGGGTAATGAATGTAAATTCACGTGCCACCACGTTAACGATGCGGATTAGCTATTAAAATGTAAATTTACATAAATAATCAATAAAAGACGAACAAGCTATCTGCATATGAAGCAAAATTTTGGATTGTTAAAACACACAAGGAAACTTCATTATTAAATCATGAGATATTGTTCCTTTTAAAAAAAATATTTTTTACTGACCTTTCGTTCTCTATAAAATGAGCCAACATGTGTAACATACACACATGTGTTATCTGAGCGCGCTATTTCATATGATGTGATATTACATGCCACCCTTTGCCGTAATGTCTGTGCTATTCGTAAAATGTTCTTGTGCATGCTACACTTACAAAATTAGTTATTACTCCCACCACATCGCCACCAAAATAAGATTTTTAAATTTGCCTGTTCTAATATGTGTGATTGCAAATCTAACATTATTTTGTAGGCTGCTTCTTCTTCGTGGTCATCAATTTCCTGATCAGAGATAGAGAAAATTGAAGAAAAAGTTGATAATTTTACTGGCTTTAGACTCTTTCGGAAAAAAACACTATTTTTCTTCCCCTTTAATTTTACCAGCAAAGTGCTGGCAGTTAGTAAGCAACTAATCCAAATTAATCTTGCTTGGTTGAACAAGACCCGTGCCATTTCGAGCATTCCCAACACTGTGCATTAGTAAAAATTTTCCTTAAAATTTTGATACATATACTTCCTACTAACCCCTACCTAAAAACGAAATTCAATACCCATCTATGACGATACCAATAAGCAGTGAAGTCATTCGACCAAAGATAACACTAACAAAAACTGACACCAACAAGCGACGATTACAGCAAACAGACCAGCAAGTCAAAAATTAGCAAACAAGACTGGCAAAAGTGAAAACACCAAGCGACAATACGAACCAATATAGTCAAAAACAAAACTCGAAGTGATGCAAGAACCAGCAAAGGCAAATCAAAAGTACGAATTAGCAAAAACAAAAATAACCAAAACAACGGCAGTGAAATAATAAACTACTAACCACTAATAAACGATGACGTGAAAACACCATACAACATGACACTAATGATGACAGATATGTACCTACATAGCGATGCTAAAAAAAAAAAAGCCACTAAATTAGAAAAACTATTAAAAAGAAAAAACAGATGAAACAAAAAATATATATATATGTATTATATAGATAACTAATCTGTGTAACAGGAAAATTCCCCAGTTAAATGTAGTAATTCTCTTTAAATTAATGTATTAAAATTTAAAAAAAATTTATAATTTAAAATTTTTCTTTGTTAACTTATATTTTGTAAAGCTATATTTTTTAATATTTTTATAGATTTTATAAATAATATTAATTTTGCAATAATTATTTTTTATAACTATTCTATTTTCAAATAACATTATTAAATTTATTTAAAACAACAAAAATTAAAAATTATTATTTTGTAAAGCTTTATTTTTTAATATTTTTATAAATTTTATAAATAATATTAATTTTGCAATAATTATTTTTTATAACTATTCTATTTTCAAATAACATTATTAAATTTATTTAAAACAACAAAAAATTAAAAATTATTATATAGATAAATTATATTATTAAAAATTTAGTAAATAAATTACTATATAAAGTAAATACTCACTTAATAGTAAAATTACTTCAAATAATTACATACTGCACTGAGCAAAAGACCTGGGTTTAATACAAAATTCCTGATCAAAAACTTACAAAGTACCCCTAGGTAGGGTTCTGAAGCTTGATCCGGGTTTGATTTGAGTTTGATCAAACCCCAAATCAAACCAAACTCAAACTATAAATTTTATAAAGTTTGAGATCAAACCCAAATTCAAATAAAAAATAATCAAATTCAAACCAAACCCAAATACTATACTAAGTTTGATTTGAGTTTGATTTGAAGTTTGCAAACTAGTTTGAGTTTGAATGACATATATATATTTATATTTTAAATGATAATCAGCCTGTCAACTAGAGAGTGATCATAGGCGAAATGTGGCATGTTTCCATCTAAACCTTTTTTCTTACTAAGTTAACGATACATGCCCACTAATTGAAAATTGTAGAGCTCGTCGAGACGCATCTAACAGTGGTTAGATCATCTAAATCGGACTGGTGGATGGCGAGATATCGTCAAAAACGATTGGCCGACTATATAAAACTTAGTGATCAGATTACATATGAAAATCACTATAGGCGAAATGTGACGTTCTTCCATCTAAAACTTT
>QKWP01000039.1:129416-148719 GCA_003550325.1 Gigaspora rosea
AGCTCTACAATTTTCAATTAGTGGGCATGTATCGTTAACTTAGTAAGAAAAAAGGTTTAGATGGAAGCATGCCACATTTCGCCTATAGTGATTTTCATATGATCACTCTCTAGTTGACTGGCAGATTATCAATTAAAATATAAAAATATATTTATATTATTCAAACTCAAACTAGTTTGCAAACTTCAAACTCAAATTCAAACCAAACTCAAATTTAACTAAAAAGTTTGCTTCAAATCAAACTCAAATATTTTTTTTAATCATAGTTTGGGTTTGGGTTTGATTTCAAATCAAATCAAACCCAAATCTGACCTAAAGTTTGATTTGATCTGGGTTTGTAGGAACCCTACCCCTAGGTATTTTATTCAGTAACAGGTATTTTGTACAGTAGAATCTTTTGACAGAGGTATTTTGTGTAGAGGGTACAGTATATTGTAGTTACTTCACATTTTGTATAATGCATTTCTAGCAAAATTGATATAAAAATCATTTCAATTAAATTCAATTAATTGAAATAATTGAGCAACACCTTGATTACTAGCAAATCTTATTAAGATGCTGCTTGATGCTACAATATTAATAGGTATCTGTTTGCTATTGTACTAAATTTAGTACACACAAAAAAATTAATTTTGAATTGATTATTTAACCAAATTTAATCAAATTTTGCCAAAATATATTTGAATATTAGAACTATCTTTTTGTATAATTTCAGCAATATTTATTAATAAAAATTTTATAGCTTATCCTTAAACTTGTTGTATTGTTCTAAAATTTTGCTGTACTAAATTTAGTACAGTATTAAAAAAAATATAGCATACAAAAACTTGTAATAAAATTAAAAAAAATAAATTTTTAGATTGTTTTGGATCCAATCTTAATTTTGGTCTGATTAAAAAAAATATATAATTTTTTTAAATAGCTTAAATAAACCTGCTTAACAGTGATACACATCTAAAATTAGTTAGTCTTTTTATATATTTTATATAGTAAAACATAGTAAAAACATAGTAAAAAATTAGTAAATTTAAATTGCTATAACTTTTTATATACTAAACTAATTTTAATGATTTTACTACCATTAAAATCAGAAAAATTAGCTCTACAACTTATTAAAAATTTAACAAAATTTTATTAAATAAATTTTTTGTTATTTATAATTTAGATGATACAAATTAAATAAATTGGTTTTTATATTCTGGGTGGGTTGAAAAATAGCAAAATACAAAATTTTTATAGCACAGTAGATAAGTAGCCAATCAGATTGCACAATTATAAAATGTACAATTAATATGGTCTGCAAATAAGTTGCATGCGTACAGAATTTTTTCATATATGTTGGTTGATCATGATGACTCAGTAGGTGTTTGCGCATAATTTCTGTAAATGTAGTTAAGAAAAAAAATTTTAAAAAGCAATTTTGCCTGACCAGTTCATTTCTGGTATATTTCTAATTAGTTATCTTTTCGATCAGTTGACTTCTGTTAGCTGACAAAAAAAAATTTGTAACAGCCGCCAGGGCGAATATGAAGTTTAATTCTTTTTACTTTAACAATGGGTTTCAAGAAAATGTATATATAATTAACCGTAATCATTTGTTTGTTTAATAAATACTAGGGTAACACAGGTCAAAAACCAATTTATCGAGTATCTATCGGGTACCATATTACTATAATTGAAAATATATAAAATACTACATATTGGTGACCTATCATACATATATCATATAGTTTGGATATATCGGGTACCCGATGTGTATATGTAATAAAAATAATTTTTAAATCTATATATATTATAATTCTAAATCATTGTTTACAATGCATATATTCTATATATTCAAAAATATTTATCCTTTACGATATAAAAAATTAATTTTTACTATTTAAAATTTTTTTTAATTTGAAATATAACGGGTACCCAATAAATACAGTATTAACTAGCGATAGATAACAGATTGCATCTATAGCGCATATATGCAATCGTGGGAATAAAAGTAAATTTTCGGTTATTTTCATAGTAAGGCCAGAGTTTTTATTCCCACCATATTGCATATATGGGGCCATTGCAGTAGAAAGGGCCGAAACTCGGAAATATATAATTTTGAGAAAATCATGTTTATTTTTTAGGACTGATCCGGGTCAATCAAAAATTATACGATTTGATTGGTTGATCATATAGGGTAATCTCATGACTTACAAGTCTTCTAAAAACTTTTTTTAAAATATCTTGATTTTTTATTATGCAAACTAATTTCCATTTGTAATTGAAAAGTATAGCCCACCTCAAGATTAATCCAAATCTTGAAAGAACTCAAATTTGATTGTTAGGGGAGTTTGGGCCCTTTCTACTGCAATGGCCCCATATGCGCAGAAAACAATAAATAAATAAATAAATAAAGCAAACACATTTTTTTTATTCACTTTTTTTTTAAACTTTTTTTTTAATGATTTTTATTTTTTTTAATTATTTTTTTTAAATTTCTATTTATTTTTATTTTTCTATGTACATGTATTGTTCCTGGTTTAGCGTGACTGCACTATATGCAACAAAATATTATTATTATTTTTTTTTACCATTAGATTTTTTTTAAATTTTTATTTTTTTAATTTTTTTTACTGATTTTTTTTATTTTTTTTAATTTTTGTTTTTTTTTACTTTTATCGTTTTTTTTAAATCGGTTAATTTTTTTTTAATTTGTTTTTTATTTTTTTTTAATTTTTAAATTTTTATTTAAATTGTATTATTTTTTTTCATTATTTAGAATTATTTTAATTTTCTTTTTTTTTTTATCTTTTATTTTAATCGGTTTTATTTTAATTGTTTTTTTTTATCTTTTATTTTAATTGTTTTTATTTTAATTGTTTTTTTGTTATTTTTTAATTTTTTTTCTTTTTTATTTTGTTTACAGTTATTATTTTTTTTAATTTTTTTATATTAAATAATTATCATTTTTCGGTTTTATTTTTAACTTTTTTTTAATATTTTAATTTTTTTTACGTTTAAAATTTTTATTTTATTTATTTTATTTTCAGGGTTTTTTTTAATGTTTTACATTTAATATTTTTTTTAATTTCGCTTTTTTTTTTTTATTCTATTTTCGATTTTTTTTGATTTATTATATTTTTCCTAATTTTTTTATTTTTTTAATGTATTTAATTTTTTTAAATTAATTTTTTTTGTTTTTTTGATTTTTTTTGATTTTTTTTTTTAAATTATTTTTTAAATTTCTAAATTATTTTTTTTATTTTTTCTAATTCGTTTATTTTTTAAAATTATTTTTTTGTTAATTTTTTTTATCGTTTTTTTTTTTTTTAAAAAAAGTCCAAAAAAAAACAAAAAAAGAACANTCTTTTTTTATTTTAATTTTAAAATTTTTTTTAACTGTTTTAGCTTTTTTTTATTTTTTAATATTTGTTTTCTATTATTACATTTTTTTGTTTTTTTTCGATTTTTTTTAATGTTTTTTAATTATTTTAATTATATTTTTTTTTGTATTTCTTTTAAATTTTTTTTATATAATATTTATTTTTTTATTTATTTTAAAGTTTTTTAATTTATTCTTATTATTATAACGTTTTTAAATAATTTTTTTTAATTAATAATTATTGTTTTTCGGTTCTACGATAAATCACTAATAGATCAAGATTAGATCTTCACATGATCTTTTTTTTATTTATATATTTATTTTTTTCGCCTTTTTTTTTAAATATTTTTAATTAATAATATCATTTTTATTTAAATTTTTAAGTTCTTTTTCCCCCATTACACAGATCTGAACAAGATATGTTCCTTTTTTTTCTTTTTTTTTGTTGCTATTTTAATTTTTTTTAATACTATACTAACTGCTAATTTTTTTTTCAGAAAATAACTGTCGTTCATACCTTTCTAAGACCTGACGGAGTTCTGGAAAGTCTTTAAGATAGTCTTCGTGTAATTGCTTTCATTCGTCAGTGCCTTTGGAGGGAGAATATACTTCGTAATTTTTGAATAGGCACCACCCAGGACTTCATCGTTGGCGCTGTTACAACTTCTTTCCTCGCTGTTGGTGTTGTCTCATTTTGGTGCGTGCATTTTTTAGTTGTTGGTATTCTTTATTGCTTTTTTTAGTCCGAATACTAACTTCTACGTTTTTCTTTTTTAGGTTCTTCAGGTAATGGATTCAGATTTTGTCGTTGGAGTCATTAGTCAGTGCTTCGTCGTTGGTGTCGACCATTTCGGTGTATTATTCATCACTAGTACTGTGTTTTTTTTGTCATGTTTTTGTTAACGCATCCTAGTTCTAAATTCTACTTGTTAGTTTTTCTCTTTTTTAGGTTCATCGAGTGATTCCGTGATTGCCTCAGCCGATTTCAACGTTGCTTAGAGTGCGTTTCGTTTTGTGTGCCTGTTAGTTTTTTTTGGACGTTTCTTGTATGACTACGTAGTGGTGTCTTGTCGCCGATTTCGACATTGCTTCGAGTGTGTTTCAGGGTTTCTTGTCATAGATTTCGTTTTGGGTGCCCTGTCAGTTTTCTTGGGTCTCTATGCGAGTTCGTGGTTGTCTCTTCTTGGGTCTCTGTGCAAGTTCATGGTTGTCTCTTCTTGGGTCTCTGTGCGAGTTCGTAGTTGTCTCTTCTTGGGTCTCTGTGCGAGTTTGTGGTTATCTCAAATGTTTTGTCGCCGAATTCAATGTTGCTTGGTGCGTTTTTGGGTGTCTTGTAGATTTTACCTTGGGTACCTTGTTAGTTTTCTTAATTAATATATGGGGTGTCTTCAATTAAAAGGGCCCATTTTTACATTTTTTTGAAAAATGAGTTTTCGTTAAATTCATATAAATTTTGACATGATTGACTTTTTTTAATTATAAATGAAAGTCAAATTACATAATAAAAAATCAAGATAATGTAAAAAGAAAAATTACATGAGGCTGCGTAGAGCCAACACGTCACGAGTTTACCCGATAGTCACCTGCCGTCTTTAACCAATCAATATCGTGAAATTTGATTGATCCCGGATCAGTCCGAAAATCAAACCAAATAATTAAACTCAAATATCTCAAAATAAAATATATGTAAAAATGGGCCCTTTTAATTGAAGACACTCCATATATGTAGTTGCTGATACTGTGAATAGCAAATTGGCAATTTGCTAGCATATATGTTAATTGAATTTAAAATCCATATATTATTGTAGACGGTGTAAATATAAGTAGTAAAACCTCTGGCAAGCTCTAGTCATACGAATGTGATGGATAACTATCTTGCTAAGTCTGCTGGCTTATATTTTTTATATGTCTTTATCTTCCGGCTCACCATGAGATCATTGATTTTATATTCTTTTATATTTATTTTTTATATTTTATTTTTAATTAATATATATATGTAGTTGCTAATATTGTGAATAGCAAATTGGCAATTTGCTAGCATATATATTAATTAAAATTATTACTTTAGGGTTAGGGTTAGGGCATATTAGTTAGCATTAGATTTTTTTTAGTATAAATTATGTGATTAAGGTTAGTTTGTTGGATTCTTGTTAATTTTGTATTAATTGTATAATTGTATTAGTTAAAAGTAAATGCTTAAAATGCTTGTTATCTATATTATATAAATAAAAAATTTTAAATGACTTAATTAGTATATATATTTTTAATAAATTAAAATCTTATCTTATAATACTAAATGACAACCGTAATCCGGCAATTTGTCTTTTGATTGGATAACTCTGAACATGTGCACATTAAAACATTCTAATGTAAATCTTATCTTATAATACTAAATGACAACCGTAATCCGGCAATTTGTCTTTTGATTGGATAACTCTGAACATGTGCACATTAAAACATTCTAATGTAAATCTTATCTTATAATACTAAATGACAACCGTAATCCGGCAATTTGTCTTTTGATTGGATAACTCTGAACATGTGCACATTAAAACATTCTAATGTAAATCTTATCTTATAATACTAAATGACAACCGTAATCCGGCAATTTGTCTTTTGATTGGATAACTCTGAACATGTGCACATTAAAACATTCTAATGTAAATCTTATCTTATAATACTAAATGACAACCGTAATCCGGCAATTTGTCTTTTGATTGGATAACTCTGAACATGTGCACATTAAAACATTCTAATGTAAATCTTATCTTATAATACTAAATGACAACCGTAATCCGGCAATTTGTCTTTTGATTGGATAACTCTGAACATGTGCATATTAAAACATTCTGATGTAAATAATACTAAATGTCAACCATAATCTGGCAATTTGTCTTTTGATTGGATAACTCTAAACATGTGCACATTACTGCATTAAAATATTCTGATGTAATCTGCAGATCTACACCTAATCTTATATACTAAATGACAACCGTAATCTGGCAATATGTCTTTTGATTGGATCACTCTAAACATGTGCACATTAAAACATTCTGATGTAATCATAATCTTATATATCTTTATACTACTAAATGACAACCATAATCAGGCATTTTGTCTTTTGATTGGATGCTTATTAAGGTCATATGTATAGCACATCATGTCTAAAAGGTGCGAGTGTTAACTTGCTAAAGTTACAACTTCAATCTTTATACTACTAAATGACAACTGTAATCAGGCATTTTGTCTTTTGATTGGATGCTCATTAAGATCATATATATAGCACATCGTGCCTAAAAGGTGCGAGTGTTAACTTGCTAAAGTTACAACTTTAATTGTCTAAAATTACTTGATGCTAGCTAAAACGTGCATAAAGAGGAGTTAAGTACTTTTGTAAATGATGTAAATCAATAAAAAGTTGATACCTTCAATAATTGTATTGCCACAGCTATGTTAATTTTACCTAAGTAGTACTAGGCATTGTTAATATTCTTGGGGCTTAATACCGGTACGATCATGTTGATTTATTTGATGACAACTGCATAAATTATATAAGGCACATTGATGTAGGAAAGAAGAAATGTGTCAGAATCGGTGAATACTAATACAAATTCTGTACTTGCAAAAAAAAGACAACGTACATCGTAATTAGGAATCAAAGCAAAATAAATATCTTGCTGTGACGAATGTTCAGTCTGCACCAAAATCTTTTATTCTACTAATTTCTTATGTAAGTATGATAAACGGTAATTGTTGCTACTTAATAATGATGAGAATTCAATTGCACTTTGCCGTATCCAAAAACCGTGAGAATTAAATATATTATGACGATCATTTAATTTGTAATTATTACGATATAAGATCATTTGCATTTTAATGTCATAATAAATTCGTCATAATTCGTATCATGATGAATTAGTCATCCATTTATAGATAGCCATGACGACCCTTATATGATCAGCCAATCACATTAAAGATTGATGATCATATAAATAAATTTTTTTTTATTTATTTGTTTTTATTTTTTAGAACCGTCATTGCTTAGAGCCTTGATTTCGAATAAAGGTATGGCCGTTCTTCGTTTTTTTTTTCTTTTTTTTTTATTACAGTACTAACATTCTTTTCTTTAGAATGAATATAGTACGAATAGAACATGCTAGAACGAATATAGCACGGTAGATAGTTTTTTTTTATATTATTTTATTGCATTACTAACGTTTTTACGTTCTTCTCTTTAGAACGGACGTAGCACAGTAGTTGGCTAAAATGGACGTAGCACGGTAAATGTAACATGATCACGGTAATTTTTTTTTAATTAGTTTGTTACAGTACTAACATTATTACGTTCTTTTCTTTAGAATGAACGTAATACGATTGAAACGTGCTAAAGTGAACGTAGCACAGTAGATAGTTTTCTTTTTTTTTTATAAATTAGTTTTTTACAGTACTAACGTTCTTACGTTCTTTTCTTTAGAACGAACATAGTATGATTGGTCGGAACGTAGCTAGAACGGATGGACTTAGCACGGTAGATAGTTTGTTTTTTTTTATATTAGTTTATTACGTTATTAACGTTCTTATGTACATTTTTTTTTATATTATTTTATTGCATTATTAACGTTCTTACGTTCTTTTCTTTAGAACGGATGTAGCACAGTAGTTGGCTAAAATGGACATAACACAGTAGACGTAGCACGGTCACGGTAATTTTTTTTCTAATTAATTAGTTTGTTACAGTACTAACGTTATTATGTTCTTTTCTTTAGAATAAACCTAGTACGATTGGAACATGCTAAAGCGAACGTAGCACGGTAGATAGTTTTCATTTTTTTTTATAAATTAGTTTGTTACAATACTAACATTCTTATGTTCTTTTCTTTAGAACGAACATAGTACGATTGGACGGAATGTAGCTAGAACGGACAAACGTAACACAGTAGATAATTTGTTTTTTTTATTAGTTTATTATATTATTAACGTTCTTATGTTCTTTTCTTTAGAACGGACATAACACGGTAGTTAGCTAGAACAGACATAACACGGACGTAGCATGGTCACTGTAGTTTTTTTTTTATATATATATATTTTTTATATATATAGTACTAACATTCTTACATTCTTTCTTTCAGAACGAACGTAGTATGACTAAACGAATAGAACTGCGTGCTAGAATGAACGAGGCATGGTCACGGTAGATTTCCTTTTTTTATATATATATATACAATACTAAAGTTCTTTCCTTTAGAACGAACATAGTACGAATAGACGAATAGAATGTATGTGCTAGAACGAACGTAGCATAGTAATATATATATATTTTTTTATATTACAATACTAACGTTCTTTCGTTCTTTTCTTTAGAATGAACGTAATACGAATAGAACGTGCCAGAACGAACGTAGCATGGTAGATAGTTTTTTTATATATATATAATTAGTACTAACGTTCTTCATTCTTTTCTTTAGAGCGGACGTAGTACAGATTGTAGCTAGAACGGGCATAGCACGAAAATTAGTTTTTTTTATATATATATATAATACTAACGTTTCTTCTTTTTTTTAGAACGAACGTAGTACGATTGTTTAGTTATATGGAACGTAGCAATAGCATAATAGTTAGTAGTAGTTAGTTAGCATAATATGTAGCACAATAGTAGAATTTATTTTTTTTAATTAAATCATATGACTCACGTGATCGATTGTGATTAGTCAATCACGGGGTCGCCATGGCCATAAAATAACGACATTGCAATAATACTTTTTAATCATTAAAACAAACATTGCACAAGTTTTTTTGGATGCGTTCTTATACATACAGCAAAGTGTGTGCATAAAACTAGTTAAAATAAAGTAGTAATATTATATTTTTACAGAATTTATATATGCGATATATACCTGATATATATACGGCATATATACTATATGTGTACTATATGTGTCTGACATGTGTCTGATAACCTACATGACTCTACACATATTGGGTACCCTATAATATATATCAGGTACATAATGCATTACAGAATTTATATATGCGATATGTATATGGCATGTATACGGCATGTATACTATATGTGTACTATATGTGTCTAATATGTGTCCAATATCCTGCATGAACTCTACACATATCGGGTATATGTATAAATATATCCTACACATATCAGTCACATTTCATATATATATAGTATACATATCGGGTACCTGATATTATACCGATATGCATCGTTTTGACCTATGTAAGTACAAGGTTTAATTTTGTTCACTTTAATGATTGTGCTTTAGAAGAATGTATGATTAACTATAATCATTTAATTGCACAATAAATTACCAGAATGAATATAAAGTTTAATTCTGTTCACTTTGACAATTATGTTTCAAACAATGCATGATTAACCTTAATCATTTAATTGATGATCCGCCAGTCAACTGATGCATAATCATAGTGTAACGTGATACAAATTACTATGTAAATCACTTATAGACGAAATACTATGATCACCCAAGGAAAAATATTTTCTTACTAAGTTAATGAGTCATGTCGACTAATAAATATTGTAGAGCTCGTCGAGATGCATCTAACAGTAGTTAGATCATCAAAATCGGCCTATTAGATGCAGAGATATCATCGAAAAACGATTGAGCAACTATATAAAATTCTATGTAAACAAATATTTGTTTACATAAAAGTTTACATAGACGCCCAATCGTTTTTTGAAGATACCTCAGTATCTACTAGACCAATATTGATGATTTCACCACCTTTAGATTCGTCATAATGAGCTCTACAACTTTTAATTGATCAGCTTGATTCATTAATTTAGTAAAAAAATAGTTTTCCTTGGGTAATCGTGGCATTTCTACCTATAATATAGATTATTATAGCAGAAATGCTACAATCACCCAAGGCAAAATATTTTTTTAATAAGTTAATAAATCATGCCAATTAATTGAAAGTTGTAGAGCTCATTATGACGAATCTAAAGTTGGTAAGATCATAAAAATTGGCCTAGTAGATGCTGAGTTATCTTCAAAAACAATTGGGTGACTGTGTAAAATTTTATGTAAACAAATGTTTGTTTACATAGAATTTTATATAGTCGCCCAATCGTTTTTCGACGATATCTCCGCATCTACTGGGCCGATTTTGATGATCTAACCACTGTTAAATGCGTTTCAACGAGCTCTACAACTTTCAATTAGTCGACATGACTCATTAATTTAGTAAGAAAATATTTTTTCTTAGTGATCGTGGCATTTCATCTATAAGTGATTTACCTAGTAATTTGTATCACGTTATACTATGATCATGCATCAGTTGACTGGCAGATCATCAATTAAGTATTCAATAAAATTACCAAGATAAATATTATATTTAATTCAGTTCACTCTAATGATTGTGTTTCAAGAAAATCATGTTTAATTCTGTTTACTTTGATAATTTTGTTTCAAGCTGATGTATGATTAACCATAATTAGCTGAAATTGATTTTTGAAAAAGGCCTATTTCATCTTCATTAGAGAAAATTAAAATTTTTTATAAGGAAGAGCAAATAAAATTTATATAGATATGTTCCTTATAATTTCGTCTATTTAAAATAAGTATCAGGTATCAAATAATTTTGTCTTTCAAGTAAAATAATCAAAAACAATTTTATCTTCAAATTTTAATTTCAGGTTTTAGAACCTGAAATAATTTCTTACTCATGTATAACTATAATTCATTTAATCATTGTGAAAGTAGTGAAAATAGGGTCTATGGAGGATTCCAAATAACTCTGATACAACTCAAATCTAAGTTTTTATAATTTTAGTAGTATATTAGCCAAATAGATATATAAAATTGAACAAAATTTAAAAATTTACTATATAAAAATGCAACGTTTGATGAATTTCTATACAAAATTTTCTTTTTAGAATTATCTAAGTTGTATTTGAGTTCTTTGGGTCCTATCTATGGCTAGAAACACTAACAACATCTCTATCACATCTCTATCTAACTAAACCAATATCCTTTAATTGCACAAGATGCCTGAATTTTATATTGGCAAGCATATAGGTCTTTATTTTTTTCATTTGCTATAATTAATCTATAAAGTGTATGGTTTACAGGCAACTATCTGTGTGCAAAATCTTGGATCTTATTGGTAGCATGGGTATTCAGTAATATTACATATATAATTGCTTAACTAAACTAATATTAAATTAAATAAGCTTTGATTAATATGTATTAAAGATTATATGTATTAAATATTGATTTGCTTATATCTGTTTAATTTTGTTTAAATTGATTTTTGTGAATTTCATTTTGATAAACTTGTGGCTATTCACAGCATCCAATTCTGGCACGAACGTACTGTATATACATTACTTTTCTATTTTTTTCAAGAATAAAAAAGATATAGTATAAATTTCTGAATTTGTTCAATTCATGAATTTTATATTTCAATAATGCATGTTTCTCTATTAAGGAAGTTTGCTTGCTTACTTTTTGTCAAAATTCTTCCACTTGCGATTTTTGCTATTTTTTACTAATTTTTAATACTGCTTGATCTGCATGTATATTTTAACACCCTTAAACAACTTTCCTAAAATTGTGAAATGTGAATTTGTAAATTTTGTTTCTGTTTTTTTAATTACCATTTGTATAATAGTTTTCTCAAGTTCAAGAACAAATGCATGTACAAGTTCAAAAACAAACCCAATTGTTCTATAATAGTTAATAGAAAGAAAAAATATTTAGTTTAATAAAAAATAGTGAGCATATTTGCAATTATTAGGAAAAACTATATATTTAAATTTTTGGTCAGAATTTTTGTTGTCCAAATTACCTGATTATTAATTCTCCCAGCGATTCTTGTAGTTCATAGTTTATGTCAATCTACCAAACAATAAAATCATGGTTATATCCAAAATGTGATCAATGTGCTAAAATTAATATGTATATTATTATTATACTTTAACGCTTTTGATTAGTTATACAAACCGTAGTCAAAATGCTAGGACTAATATATCGATGAGCAAGTTATAATCAAGAATGTTATCACTTTTTACAATTGTTTTGTCATGATAGTACTAAATTAGCCTTAACCATATACAATAATTTGTAACAATAAATCAAGTATTGTACTAAAATATTTTTATATACATCAAATACTAATTAGGTATTAGCCCACTTATGTTAAAACAGGCTGGATAATTTGTTAATATGGGCTAGATAATATGCTAATGCAGGCCAAATAATCTTATATTAAAAATTCTATGCATGGCCTATCACTACCAATAACAGGCTTTCCTTTAATTGACACTTATTACATAATTATATTTACAAAATCAAATAATGTGTATTTATAGAAAGTTAACTGTATACAAATTAATAAACCAGTAAAGTAAACAAATTATAAACTTTATATTTTGTTTATGCTATATCTTAAAATTTTCAAAATCAAAAATAAATTTTTATAAATGATAAAGCTACCTAATTCTACAAATAGAGATTATGTGCAATACCACGAAGGTATTCTTTGAAAAACCAATGATTACGATCATTAGGGCACTGACATTTATTACCTAATATTCATTTACTATAGGGGCTTACCCTACCCCCAGGTAAGATCTATAAATAGAATTTTAGCCAATCAAATTTAACTAAGGTAAGATCTTTCTTGACCCCCCACCACCTAAAATATTACCTAATAAATATCAGCGCCCTTATACACTAACTGTATATGTAGTTCACGCTCTATAGCCTAAAACTACCTCAATACTGACCTCAACCTTGTTCTGTTCCTTTCGAAGTTCACTGATTATCTTAAAAACCCTAAGATGTGTACAACTTACCAATGTCTCCCATCACTGGTTCTAACCCTCTATTGTATTCTGAGTTCTCGGATAAGCAAACTCAATATTTTCAGATACAGACCAAAAATTTGAGGAAAAGGACGGTTCAAACCAAACTAAAGTGCCATTCCTATGCATATATCTAACTCTACTATGGACATAATTGTCCTTGGACTACTGAATGATATCATGAGTCTCAACTGGAATATGAATCTTTAATTCATAGAATGCAGCAGGTATTTCACTAGGTGGCAAAAATGCAAAGGCAGGAATATGCCACATCAAAATACTGAAATCCTTATCTGGTTCATAGCATGTGGCAAGCCCAGATACTTGAATTCTATGGTAGAAACTTTGCGCAAGGTGGAAATAGCACCTTAAAATATTAATATATTTAATTAACATACAAAATTAAATTTACTAAACATCAAATGCTAATTACATTTTTTTAAGGAAAAAAAAGATTCACTAAAAATTAATTAAAAATCTTCATACCCCTTGTTATGAACATCATTAAATTCAGATTAAACTGCATTTATGACAGCTACCTCAAAATCTGTAAGAACTATCTGTGGTCTTAAATCGATGTTATACTGCTTAGCAAAATCTATCAACCTTGAAACAATCTTCTATAAGATTCCATGGACTTTTCAGTTATTAAGGAAAAAACCAAAGGCATAATTTTTGAGTTTTCATTACTACCAATACAACCTTAAATGGTATATTCATGCCGTATAATTAAATCAAATAATAATAATAAAAATAAAAATGCTTAGAACCCAAAAATTTTTATTTTAAAATTGTATGCTATTGAACACTACTAGTGATTCTTGAATTAAATATAAAGATACTGTGAATAGTATATAATTGTTTAAAAATGTTCGGGACTATTTTAAAGATCTTGTCCATGATCCAATAAGGTGAATAGCTCAAATAACGAATGTTATCGGCTGTGGTAAAAATCAATATTCTGCTTTGATTTATGGTAGTATTACTAATTAAAAAATCTGACCCTTTTAAAGTTTGTTTCATATGATTGGGAATAACAAAACTAAATGACAAATTCTTTGAATAGTTTGCAAATAGCATTATATAAAGGAAGGTATAGATAAATATTTTGAGAGCTATTGGTAATTGCTGTTTGCATTATTTGAACTGGTGATTCATAAGTTTGACATGCCTGTTCTCTAATTAGAACCCTGAAATATACATAGATAGGTCAGGTAAGAGTTTGCTTATTTTTGAGGTTTTTATGCAAATTTTTCTATTTATAGTAATTATTTGCTTATTTTTGAAGTTTTTTCTGCAGATTATTCCTTTTTAGTAACCCTATAATTAACCTGACCTATCTATGTATATTTCGTGGTCCTATCTAATCCTCACAATCACTTTAGCAACTTCTGATCAGCTTGCACTCGCTTCATAATTATGATCTAACATACTATTATAGAACGACTTTTAGCATTAGTTTCTTGAATGTATTTTCCAATATTAATTTAGTTATATTTCATTATATTATTTTATTATATTATTATTTTATATTATATTGTTATTATTTTATATTATTAACTATATATGACTTAGTTAGAAGTACGAGTAACATGGTTAACCATTTCTACCATTTTTACCATTTCTACCATTTCTACCATTTCTGCCATTTCATACTATAGTAACTAATAGCTGTAAAAAAATATATAAACCCTAGTTTTCTCACTTCCTGCACATTAGACTCAGATTCCCCTCCTCCTCCCTCTAACGCCTAAACATAGTTATATCTCTTGCATATTATTATCTAAATAAATAAAATATATCTTTGATCAATAAATATACTCTTGTCATTTAATAAATATATACTGAACCGCTCTAGTGAAGTAATATTCCACTTCTACACTGCTTCATATCTTCTCTGACCCTTACAAGATCCCTGTCGCTGTGTGCTGTGTTGCAAGTACTAAATTGAAGGCTATAGTTGCTTGTAACATTTTGGTGTCTTCTGGTGAAAATCATTTAAAACAGCTGAAACACTAGGACCTCTCTTCTCTCTTCTCTGCAAGGATATATCTTTGGTTACCTCTCCTCTTCCTCGCTTCTCTTATAATTAAGTATTTTTTTTGGTTTACCTGTCGAATTGAAAGGAATTCGTTCAGAAGGGCATACTTGAAGCCTCTTGCATTTGTTGCACTAGTATTTTCTTGTCGAATTGAAAAAGATTCGTTCAGAAGGGCATACTTGAAGCTTCTGCTTTTGTAGCACGTGTTGTTTTTGAATTAGTAATTTTAGAATCAGATTAGCATTTTATTTTTTTTACCAACTTATATTAGAAACCCAAACCTGTTTAACTTAAATTTGAACCTGTAAAAGTCTACTAACTATTTTCTTAGATCTCTATATGAATAGAGCTTATCAAATCCATTTAGAACAAATTGAAGTACACAACGCCAACCATCCTTCTACTCTTGCCGTAGACGTCCAACAAATTGTTAACCCAGACCTATCTTGTACAGTTTGCTATCCTCCTGTCACCTATTTTCGAGCTTTTCGCACTTTTTGGAACCAATACTAACAAGCATACCTTGCCACTAGCTATATTCAACAAACTATTGCTGCTTTTCATACTCTCAAAGAATATAACAATTATAATGCTACTAGAGCTGCTGCTAGAGATGTTGTTTTTAGCTGTCGCTATAATAATCCCAACCTTAACCCTACTGAAGTTATTGCTGCCCTCCTTCGAGGATATACTCGGCACACTTTACGACCTATTTTAGTCTCAATTTTGAAGAAAACGCTTTTGATCTATATATTAAAGGCCCTACCCTAGCTACTTCTATTCAACCTGCACGAATAGCCAATACCTTTAATAACCCCTCACCAGTACTACGCCTGCAGGACAATGACAACAATATTTTTACATTTAATCCTACTCCTGCCCTACGATCTATATATAACCTATTTCTAGAAGAATTAGATAACCTAGCTGAACCCTCACATTCTCCTACCTTAGCCCCTTATAACGAAAATACTACCCATATTCAATTTCCTCCTACACTCCAATTACCTACTTACTCTATTAGTGAAATCCCTTTAAATAACCCACTTCCACGCACAACTACTCCTCCTCCAAATCAAGTTGCTCAATTCATTCAAAATATTAATCCTTTTATCTATTTTCAATGCACACCTCAACCTGCAACTACTCCTCAACCACCCATAGTTAACGAATTCTATCCTGAAAACCAATTTGCACCTAATACTACACCTTTACATACTCCTTCTCTTTAACGCCAACGCCAAACACTTGAACCCCAACCAGAGTTTGTCCAACCTCAATTTATTGGAGCTTACCCAGAGCAAGAAATTGTAGAGCAAGTACTTCCCGAAGAAGAAATAAATCTAAGAAAGAAAAATTTTGAAGAAATAAACCTAGTTGGAATATTAGAAGAATTAGAAGGAATACAAGAAGAAGCAAATTATCAAGCTGACGAACCAGAAGAAGAAGTACTCTCAGAACCTGAATCAGAAGCAACTATAGAAGAACTGGAACCAGAAGAAAACATGGCTAATGAAGCTTTAACTGCTGCTGCTAAAGCAATGACTACTCTCGCTAATGCTCTTGGACAAGGCGGTGAAAAATCACTTCTTAAAATTGACTTTTATCGAGGTGACAGAACCCAGGACCCCATAACATGACTAGAAGAATTTGAAAGAGCTGCTAAGGCTAACTACTAGAGCCCTGCTCGACAATTAGAACTCGCCTGTGCTTACATGAAGGATAATGCTCAAGAATGGCTTGCAAGTCTTGAAAACGCCACCACTCATTTTTATCATGCTCGACATGACCGAGAAGTTGATGACGTACATATCTATAGTTTCTCCCATCTCTTTAAAGAAAAGTTTAGTACCACTAAACAAAAAGCAACCTGGCAAAAACAATTATTCGAAATTAAACAAGGCGCAGATACAGTTGATACCTATATTAGCCGCTTTAAATGGCTCAAAGGACAAGTGGATCCCACTGGTGCTTTCCCTGAAGCCGTTATGATCCAGTTCTTTATTCAAGGACTACGACCTGAATACGCCATGAATGTCCAAGCTGCCGAACCTGCTGAATTGGATGATGCAATTACTGAAGCCAGAAAATGGGAAACTGGTCGGATAATGGCCTCTGCACATAATACCAATGATGCCAACCAAGCCATTGAACGTCTTACCGAACAAATCGCCAAGCTTAGCATAAATCTCACAGAAAATCAAGCTGCTCCTCCTACTCCCACTCATGCATACTATACTGACCAAAGTAAGGACTGACCTTAATCTAGCACTGGAAATGCCACATGCTATTATTGTGGTCAAAAAGGACATTTTATTAGAAACTGTCATACTCGGTACCAGGATAATAAAAAGGATTACCAAGGATACCAATCTCGTAGTAGAAGCAGTAACTACTCCTCCAGAAATAACTGATCCTATAACCGATCCAGATCCAGAAACAGAAGCCAATCCAGGGATAGAAATTATAACTGCTCTGGATACAACTGATCCAGAAGCCGAAGTCAATCATGTAATAGATATAGAGATAGTAGGAACTATCGCTCCTCAAACCGATCCAGGTCCAGAAACCGCTCATCTACACCCTATCCTCATGATATTTATACCTTGGACACAGCAAATGATTGCACCTATGAACAATTTGAAGCCTTTTTAGCCAATGAAACTATTAGAATCGATCTCTCTAACCTTTTGGTTGAAGAATCCAATACTTCTCAGATCCAGACACCTATCTACACCACTCCTGTTAAGTGTAATATCAAATTTAATGGAAAGCCCTATCATGCTGTAATTGACAGTGGTGCTGCTGTTAGTATGGTTTCTAACCAAGTTGTAGGAGAACTTGGATTGAAAATAGAAGCACCTTCCTCTAGCCTAATTGTTTCAGCCACTGGACCCTCTATACGACCCTTAGGCATAATCAAAAACCTACCCATTGAAATTGAAGAAACCACTATCCCTATGGATGTTGAAGTAATGAATGCTACCTCTTACTCATTACTTCTAGGAAATGACTGGTCACAGAAAGTAGATACCAGTTATAGTTGGAAAAACAAAGCTTATACCCTCAGGTGGAATAAAAAGAAAATTCATGTACCTACTACCTATGAGCACGATCAACCTTTGCCTGCTCAACCAACTATTACTAATGAAAAGGAATTAGAGAAGTTTGAACAAGAATACCTTCATCCAAAAGAAGCCTATGTAGTAGAAATCGAACACGATAATTGGACAACAGTTACTCACAGATCCAGACCCAGTGCCTCCTTCGCTAAACAGAAATGTGGACGCTGCTACTCCTACAACCATCTTTATGCTAACTGTCCTAACAATGAATGCTACCGTTGCCATCATTATGGACACCGTGCTGCATACTGCCCTAAACAAGCCCCCCAAAGAAATATTTGCAAAACCTGTTCTCAACCTGGACACCTCTATATGGACTGCCCTGATAACCTATGTTATTAATGCAAAGAATATGGACACATTGGTGCCAACTGCCCCCAAATAACCCAGATTCTTGAAAACCAACAATATCAATGTGGTTGTCAATCTCAGGAAGTAAATGCCAATCAGCACCCTATTTTTCCCCTTTTAGGGTTAACTATTGCTGTAAATGCAAGATACCCAAGAGACCAGAAGAAATCAGGCCTCTGGAGCAAACCTTAGTTTGCAAAGGATGTTGGAATAGGACCTCGAATAATCTATGTAAGGTCATAGTTGAAAAATAGCTAATGGAGGGCTGTTTTTTAAAAAAGGTTATATTTGAAAAGTAGGTATTGGAGAAAAAGGTTATATTTGAAAATGGGTAATGAGTAAAATGAGTATATTTGAAAGAATGGTAATGGGGTAATTTTTATAAATGTTATATTTGGAATGTGCTAATGAAAAATTGGGCTATAATAGTAACCCAGCAGGTAAAAAGAAGAAAAAGGAAAAGGAAGAGAGGGGTAAAAGAGAGAGAGGGGTAAAAGGGTGAGAGGAGTAAAAGGGAGAAAGGGGTAAAATGAGAGAAAGGGGTAAAAATTAAGCAAAACAGCTTTTTTTTTCTTATGTCA